>VSMD01086996.1:0-14521 GCA_008750895.1 Mirza zaza | reverse complement strand
CCTCCCGACACCCAATAAATGTTACTCCTATATGTTCACTTAGGTGTTGATCTGTTAATACCAATTTGCTGGTGAGTACATGTGGTGCTTGTTTTTCCATTCTTGAGATACTCCACTTAGTAGAATGGGTTCCAGCTCTATCCAGGAATATACAAGAGGTGCTATATCGCCATTGTTTCTTAAAGCTGAGTAGTATTCCATGGTATACATATACCACATTTTATTGATCCACTCATGAATTGATGGGCACTTGGGTTGTTTCCACAGCTTTGCAATTGTGAATTGTGCTGCTGTAAACATTTGAGTGCGTGTGTCTTTTTCCTAAAGTGACTTTTGATCTTTTGGGTAGATGCTCAGGACTGGAATTTCTGGATCAAATGGTAGATCTACTTGTATCGCTTTGAGGTATCTCCATATTGCTTTCCACAGAGGTTGAACTAGTTTGCAGTCCCACCAGCAGTGAAGGAGTGTTCCTCTCTCTAAGCATCCATGCCAGCATTTGTTGTTTGGGGACTTTTTGATAAAGGCCATTCTACCTGGAGTTAAGTGGTATCTCATTGTGGTTTTGATTTGCATTTCCCTGATGATTAGAGATGTTGAACATTTTTTCATATGGTTGTTGGCCATTATTCTGTCTTCTTTTCAGAAGTTTCTGTTCATATCCTTTGCCCATTTTTTGATAGGGTTGTTTGATTTTTTCTTGCTGATTTTCCTGAGTTCTAAATAGATTCTAGTTATCAGCCCTTTATCAGATGCGTAGGATGCAAAAATTTTCTCCCATTCTGTGGGTTGTCTGTTTGCTCTCTTGACAGTTTCCTTGGCTGTGCAGAAGCTTTTAAATTTCATCAGGTCCCATTTGTTTATTTTTGTTGCTGTTGTGATTGCCTTTGGGGTCTTCTTCATAAATTCTTTGCCTAGGCCAATGTCTAGAAGATTATTTCCAACATTTTCCTCTAGCATTCTAATAGTTTCACACCTAAAGTCCCATTTGGACGTCCTTAATTCCGCTCTCTTGTCTGATTGCTGTAGAGAGGACTTCCAGTACTATGTTGAACAGAAGTGGAGATAGTGGGCAACCTTGTCTTGTTCCAGTTCTAAGTGGGAATGCTTTCCATTTTCCCCCATTCAGTATGATATTGGCTGTGGGTTTGTCATATATGGCTTGTATCATTTTTAGGTAAGCCTCGTCTATGCCTATTTTGTTGAGTGTTCTTATCATAAAAGGGTGTTGAATTTTGTCAAATGCTTTCTCTGCATCTATTGAGAGGATCATATGGTCTTTGTTTTTGCTTCTGTTTATATGGTGAATTACACTTATAGATTTGCATATGTTGAACCATCCCTGTATCCCTGGGATGAAGCCCACTTGGTTGTGATGAATTATTTTCTTGACAAGCACCTGGATTCGATTGGCTAGAATTTTGTTGAGAATTTTTGCATCTATATTCATAAGGGATATTGGTCTGTAGTTTTCTTTTTTTGTTGCATCATTTCCTGGTTTTGGTATCAGGGTTATGTTTGCTTCATAAAATGTGTTGGGGAGGATTCCATCCTTCTCGATGTTGTGGAATAATTTCTGCAGGATAGGCACCAGTTCTTCTTTGTAGGTGTGGTAAAATTCAGGTGTGAAACCATCTGGTCCAGGACTTTTCTTTTAAGGCAGGTTTTTTATTGCTGTTTCAATTTCAGTACTTGATATTGGTCTGTTCAGGAATTCTATTTCTTCCTGGTTGAGCCTAGAGAGGCTGTGTGTTTCTAAGAAATTGTCCATTTCCTCCACATTTTCCACTTTGTGTGCATAGAGGTTTTTGTAGTATTCATAAATTATATCTTGTATCTCCATGGCACCAGTTGTGATTTCTCCTTTATTATTCCTGATGGAACTTATTAGAGATTTTTCTTTTCTGCTTTTTGTTAGTCTAGCCAATGGTGTGTCAATTTTGTTTATTTTTTCAAAGAACTAACTTTTTGTTTTATTAATCTTCCGTATAGTTTCCCTGTTGTCAGTTTTGTTTAGTTCTGATTTGATCTTAATGATTTCACTTCTTCAGCTGTGTTTGGGGTTGGTCTGTTCTTCTTTTTCCAGCTCTTTGAGACAATTCATTAGGTTGTCTATTTGTGATCTTTTCAACTTTTGGATATATGAATTTATGGAAATAAACTTTCCTCTCAGGACTGCTTTAGGTGTGTCCCACAGGTTTTGGTAACTTGTGTCACCTTTGTCATTTAGTTCAAAGAATCTTGTTATTTCCATCTTGATTTCTTCGTTTATGAAGTGATCATTCAGCAGAAGGTTGTTTAGTTTCCATGACTTTGTGTAGAAATGAGGACTCCTGTTAGGATTGATTTCTACATTTATTCCATTGTGGTCTGAAAAGATACATGGTATAATTTCTATTTTTTAAAATTGTTTGAGACGTGCTTTGTGTCCTAGGATATGGTCAATCTTAGAGAATGACCCATGAGCTGATGAGAAGAACATATATTCAGTGGTTTTGGGGTAGAATGTCCTGTAAATGTCAGTTAGGCCCATTTCTTCTAGGGTTCTGTTTAAGTCTATTATTTCTTTGTTGATTTTATGTTTGGAGGATCTGTCCTGTGCTGTCAGTGGGGTGTTAAAGTCACCAACTATTATGGTGTTGTTGTTTATCCATTTGTTTAGATCAAGTAGAGTTTGATTTATGAATCTGGGTGCACCAAGGTTGGGTGCATACATATTTAGAATTGTTATGTCTTCTTGTTGAACTGTACCCTTCACCATTATATAGTGACCTTCTTTGTCTTTTATTACTTTTGTTGATTTAAAAACTAAGTTATCTGTAATCAGCACCACCACGCCAGCTTTCTTTTGGCTTCCATTTGCTTGAAATATTGTTCTCCACCCCTTTACCTTTAGTCTAATTGCATCCTTGCAGGTTAGATATGTTTCCTGAAGGCAGCAGATACTTGGCTTGTATTTTTTTATCCATTCGGCCAGCCTATGTCTCTTGAGTGGGGAGTTCAAGCCATTCACATTTATCGAGATAACTGATAGGTGGGGAAGATTTCTGTTCATTATGTTGGGTTAAACTTTGTTGCTTTGTTTTCTCTCTTGAGCCATTGTGGTGTCTGGGCTTTGATCTTTAGCTTTGAGTAGATTTACATTTGTGAGTGTTTATTATGCTGATCCGTGGGTAACACTGTTTTGAGTACTTCTTGAAGGGTTGGTCTTGTCTTGGTGAATTCCCTCAGTCTTTGCTTATCTGAGAATGTCTTGATTTCTCCTTCATATACAAAGCTTAGTTTTTCAGGGAATAAGATTCTAGGCTGGGCATTGTTTTGTTTCAGAAGAGTGAGAATGGGGGCCCAGTCTCTCCTTGCTTGTAAAGTCTCATTAGAGAAGTCTGGTGTTATTTGAATTGGCTTCCCTTGTATGTTACTTGCTTCTTTCATCTTACAGCTCTTAGAAGGGCCTATTTAGTTGATATTTTGGTCAGTCTGATGACTGCATGTCGTGACGTCTTCCTGTTTGCATTGACTCTCCCAGGGGTCCTCTGAGCTTCTTGAACTTGTATATCAAGATTTTGAGCAAGGCCTGGGAAATTTTCCTCTGTTGTATCTTCAAATAGCTTGTCCAACCCTTGAGTGTTTTCTTCTTCCCCTTTTGGTAACCCTATGACCCTCACATTAGGTTTCTTCACATAATCTCACATCTCTTGTAGGCTTTGCTCTTTTCTCTTGTTTCTCTGCTCTATCTCTGTGACTGATTTATTTAATTGGAACGTGTTATATTCAATCTCTGAGGTTCTTTCTTCAGTTTGTTCTACCCTGTTCTTGAGGCTTTCCACTGTGTTTTGTAGTTCCCTGAATTGATTCTTCATTTCTAGGAGTTCGGTTAAACTTTTCTTCATTGTATCGATTTCTTTAGTGAATTTTTGTTCCAGGTCCTGGAGTCTTTTTGTGGTTTCTTTGTGTTGGTTATCAAGTTGTTCTTGCAGGTTGTTGAATTTTCTTATGACCCACATTTGAAATTCCTCTTCTGTCATTTTGGTTGCTTGATTTTGGTTGGTGTCCGTTTCTAAGGGGCTGGTGCTCCTCTTTAGGGGTGTGGTTTCCGTTTGGTTCTTCATATTTCCGGAGTTCCTTTGCTGATTTCTTCCCATGTCGATCAGTTGTTGTTTCTTTCCTTTAGGTTTTCGTTTGGGTATTCACACGCCTTGTCTAGTTTCTGAGCCGGTAGGTGGTGTCTGTGGGTGAAATTTGACCACTCCCTGTATGATGAGTCAGTAGGTGCCATGAAAAGGGTGTGCAGAATGTCCTCCCTGTCAGTAGGTGGTGCTTTCTTGGAGGAGCAGGCTACGCTGTTGTTTTGGTGTCCTGTAACCAGCTCTTGTTCCTCTAGAGAGGCACTCTAGTTCCTCAGGTGGTGGGTGGGGCCCTGGGACTTCCAGGTGTGTCCTTTTCTCCCCCAGTGAGGGCTGGTCTAGGAGTGAGTCTGGGCGGAGCTGGGTTGGGTAAGCCTGCCTTCAGTCACCACCAATGCCATTAGCAGAGTTAAAAGTTCTGTTCTCTGCTTCCAGGAAAAGCTGTCAGGGAGGGGCTGGAATGGCTCCGCTCAGTCAGAAAGTCTACGTGTGTGGTGGGGCTGTCTGAGACCTGCAATCTGGAGCAGGCCTTGCTTCTTTCCACCCTCCCCAACTCCTTGGCTTCTTTCTACCCTCTCCAACTCCTGGGCCTCTGCCAGCAGGCCAGACCTCAAACCACTGGGCCTCCCCTGGCTGTGATGCTAGCCGGGAGGTTTCCTGCGCAGAAATGCCACCTGGGCTGGGTGCATGGCCTCCCTTTGGGAGGAGGGTTGCCCTCTAGGACGCTGATCTGACCCTGAAGGCACACATACCTCAGTAGGCTATTCGGGTATATCCCTCCTGTGCCCCGGGCAAAGCGAGACCTGGGTGCATGGGATCTGGTCTGCAGGTCTGACCTCTGGGCCCCAGAGTTCAAACTATATCCCCACCAGGGAGAGCAGTGCCAGTCCCAATTCACCCATGGGGAGCTGAAGCTGGGTCTATGTCTCTCAGCCTCAGGGTCTGCCCTGTTCTCCTGGGATCACCATGCAAGCAGCACCTGGGAGGGCTGGCAGGTAGGGAGCTCACAGTCTGAGTTCCCCTCAGTCAGCTGTAGGGCCCCAAAAGGGAAGGTCTCGTTCCCTGGAGGTGCCTCTGGCTGGTGTCTATATTGTCACTCTCGGCAGCCGCGGATAGGGTCGGGGGAGGGGAGAATGAGGCATTATGGCGCCTGCCGTGTGGCTTGGATTTGTGCACATGGAGATGCCCCGAGGGATTTGGGAGCCTGGTGCTGCGTCTGCTACTGGCTTACCGCTCACTGGAGGTGGCCATCTCTGGGCTGGTGTCTGCAGTTCTCTCCACCAGCTGGGGAACCCACCAGCAGTCTCAGACGCAGGGGAGGGGAAAGTTGACTGATCCACCTACCCTTGCCACTGGTCTCTGGGCTGCTCCAGAGGTCTCTGCTTCCAGTTCTCCTCCGCAACCTCCTGCCGTGGAGTCTCCCGTGGTCTCAGGTACCCCTCCTTCTGACCCTCGTCTGATATATGCTCATCTTCTTGCGTCTTTCTTCTAATTTCTGCTGGAATCTGTCTTTTCTGCAGAGACACTCTGTCTGGCGGTGTTTCTTGTCCTCCATCTTGATTCCCTCCCCTCTGTACTCTAATTTTTTCTGCTTTTAATAGAGATGGGGTCTCGCTCTTGCTCAGGCTGTTCTTGAACTCCTGGCCTCAAGCCATCCTGCCACCTTGGCTTCCCAGAGTGCTAGGATTATAGGCATGAGCCACCAGGCCCAGCCTCAATTCAAAAATATTTTGATTTCCACCTTGATTTAATCATTGCCACAAACATCATTCAGCAGCAGGTTGTTCAATTTCCATATATTTGTATAGTTTTGAGAATTTTGAAATTGATTTATAGTTTTTTTTTCCATTGTGGTCTGGAAGATGCATGATATGATTTTGATTTTTAAAAATTTGTTGAGACTTGTTTTGTGGCCTAACATATGATCCATGGAAAGTGTTCCATGTACTGATGAGAAGAATGTATATTCTGCATTTATTGGGTAGAATGTTATGTAAATTTCTGTTAAGTCCATTTGTTCTAGAGTCTCATTTAAGTCTAGTGTTTCTTTGTTGATTTTTAACCTTGATGATCTGTCTAGCTCTGTCAATGGAGTTTTGAATTCCCCCACTATTATTAAATTGCTGTTTATTTCATTTCTTACTTTTAGTAGTAGTTGTTTTATGAATCTGGGAGCTTCATTGTTAGATGCATGTATATTTGAGATTGTCATATCCTCTTGTTGAATTAATTCCTGTATCATTATGTAATGACCATTTTTGTCTTAGTGTTTATGATATAAAGTCTGTTTATCTGATAAGGAATAGCTGCTCCTGCTTGTTTTTGGTTTCCAATGCTGTGGAATTTTTTTCCCACCCTTTGACCTTGAGTTTATGTGACTATGAGTTAAATGGATTTATTGGACACAACAGATATTTGCGTTGTGTTTATTTATTTATTTATTTATTTGAGACAGTTTCACTCTGTTGCCCCGGCTAGAGTGCCATGGTGTCAGCCTAGCTCACAGCAACCTCAAACTCTTGGGCTCAAGTGATCTTTCTGTGTCAGCCTCCTTAGTAGCTAGGACTACAGGTATGCACCACCATGCCCAGCTAATTTTTTCTATTTTTGATAGAGACAGGGTCTCACTCTTTCTCAGGCTGGTCTTGAACTCCTGAGCTCAAACGATCCATCTACTTCACCCTCCCAGAGTGCTAGGATTAAAAAAGCATGAGCCACCGCGCCTGGCCATGAGTTGTGTTTTCAAAAATCCATTCTGTCAATGCATATCTTTTCAGTGGAGGCATTTAGATTGTTTACATTGAATGTTAATATTGATAAGTGAGATACCATTCCAGTCATTATGTTCATTGTTATCTCATTACTTTGTATTCTCCCTTATGTTACTGTTTTATAAAAGCTGTGAGTCTTTACTTTTGAGTGTTTTTTTACACTGGTGTGTATTGACTATTCTTTTCAGTTTAGAGCACTTTTGACCATTTCTTGTAGAACAGGTTTAGTGGTGACAGATTTCCTTAGTATTTGCTTATTTCAGAAAGCTTTTATTTCTCCTTCATTTATGAAACTTAGTTTTTGCAGGATATACAATTCTGGCTGAATGTTATTCTGTTTAAGAAGATTGAGGATGAAACCCTAATCCCTTATGGCTTATAAGGTTTCTCTTGAGAAGTCTGCTGTTAGCCTGATGGGTTTTCCTTTGTAAGTTACTAGATGCTTTCATCTTGCAGCTTACTTTTCTCCTTCACTTTGACTTTGGCCAGACTGATATCTATGTTCTTTGGTGATGTCCTGTTTACAGTGAATCTTCTAGGAGTTCATGGACCTTCTTATATCTGGATGTCTAAATCTGTAGCAAGATCAGGGAAGTTTTCCTCCATTATTCACCTAGATATATTTGTCATACTTTTTTCTTTTTCTTTTTCTCCCACAGGGATACCTATAATTCTTACATTTGCTCATTTTATATGATCCCATATTTCTTGGAGATTTTGTTCATTTTTCTTGATTTTTTGTGTGTATTTGTGACTGACTGGGTTAATTCAAAAGCCTTGTCTTCAAGTTCCCCCTTGTCCTACAGTTCCCCCAGCACCCACTGGTCCCGTAAGGCGGCTCTGGTCCTAGTGGGTTCTGGGAGGTGTTGGCTGTGCATCCAGTAGAGACTGGACTAAGATTCCTAGGTCATGACAGGTGCAAAAACATTGAATGTCAATGAAAGGAGAGAAATGAGTTGCACCATCAGTGCAGAAACCAGGTGCAGTGAGCAGGGTACTATTCAGGGTGTACCTGCCCTCCCTGTCCCAGAAGCCCAGAACTGGTGTCTCACAGCTCACTTGAAGCAAAAGCTTATGCTTGAGAGCAGAGGTGGCTGTGTCCACAGGATTGGGTGGTTGGAAAAGGGGAAATTCTTGTCTCCATGTCCCTTCCCTGGCTGTCCAGCTTTGCACTCCTAAAATGGCACCTTGGACCTGTGACCTGAGAGGGTGGGACCTCTTCCAGGCAAACAGAATGGGCAAGATGCTACATGGACTGCTATCCACTTGCATCTTGATTGCACTGCAGCTTGGATCAGGGCAGTGGGAATTATTCTAGGAGCAGGTAGAAAAGCTTGGTGTCCCCTGTCTCCCCTCAGCTGGGTGGGGCTGCATCAGGCTGCATTCAGACTGAAGGCAGGGAACTGCCCAGATTAAAAATCCCAAAATGGCACCTTGGGCCTATGACCAGAGAGGGTGGGGGCCTTCTCAGGCAGGCTGCACTGGCAGGAACCTGTGAGGAGTGCACTTTGCTTAGGGCTCAGTCCTACAGCAGCCAGCTGTAGGATGATGGGCACTATCCCAGATGCGTGCTGGAAGCCTGGTTTCTCTGCGCCTCCCCAGCAAGCTGGGGGATACAATTGTGTCTAGCTCAAACTGGAATTATGGGAGTGATGAGTGAGCATTGGTATTTTTGACATGTTTCAAACATTCTCAGAGGTTTTGAAAGAGGCCGAGCCAGGGCCTTCTTTCTCCCAGCTGGCGCATGATCACCTATCTTAGCTTTCAGAAGAGTTTGAGCATTGCTTACCAACCACAAAGAACTGAGAAGGAACCCCAGAGCTGAGAAGGAACGGATCAGCCACCCATTTGTGAATAAGTCAGGTGAATCGACTTTGTCCATGCTAGAGATCACAAATGATGGTGGCATTAGAAGTGTGTTTGAGACAAATTCAAATCTCCATACGTCCTGGATTAAAGTCAGGCGGAATACCCTGAGATTGCCACAAAAGCACTGAAAAGTCTGCTTCCATTTCCAACATCCTATCCTTGTGAAGCAGGGCTTTCTGCAGTAACAGCAACCAAAAAGAGATTATGGAGTGGACTGGGCATAAGTAACACACTTCGGGTATCACTATCTCCCATCACCCCCAGATGGGACCATCTAATTGCAGGAAAACAAACTCAGGGCTCCCCCTGATTCTGCTTTATTTCGAGTTGTATAGTTATTTCATTATGTATTACAATGCAATAATAATAGAAATAAAGTGCATAATAAATATAATGCACTCAAATCATCCTAAAACCATACCCTGGCCCCTCTGCGCCATCCCCCACCCACTCTGTAGAAAAATTGTCTTTCATGAAAATGGTCCCCGGTGCCAAAGAGGTTGGGGATGGCTGCATTATACTGTTTGATATTGTTACGTATGAAGAGGATCTCTTCATTTCTTTCAGTCTTCTTTTCGTGTGTGTGCACCTTATTTTGGTTAATTTCTACTATTATTTTTTTGTTCTGCAGCACCTAGTATGCAGTTATTCCCATTCTGTGAAATTTTCTCTTGAGCTGTTGTATTTTTCATCTCTTACAGTTTCATTTTTAAAATAACTTCCACTTCCCTCCTCCTTATGTTTATGCTTCTTAAAAACCCAGTTTAGCATTTTGAACATATTTGTAAAAGCTCTTTTAACATCTTTTTACTTAATTACATAATTTTTGTCATTTCTAGGCTTGTTTCTATTGTTCAATTTTTTACTTTTATTTTGGATTCCATTTTCTTTTTTTTTTTGAGACAGAGTTTCACTTTATTGCCCAGGCTAGAGTGAGTGCCATGGCATCAGCCTAGCTCACAGCAACCTCAAACTCCTGGGCTCAAGCAATCCTGCTGCCTCAGCCTCCCAAGTAGCTGGGACTACAGGCATGCGCCACCATGCCCGGCTAATTTTTTCTATATATATTAATTGGCCAATTAATTTCTTTTCTATTAATTTCTTTTTATAGTAGAGATGGGGTCTCGCTATTGCTCAGGCTGGTCTCGAACTCCTGAGCTCAAACGATCCGCCCACCTCGGCCTCCCAGAGAGCTAGGATTCCAGCTTGAGCCACCGCGCCCGGCCAAGGATTCCATTTTCTTGCTGCTACACATGTCTGATAATTTTGTGTTAAATGTTGGACATTGTAAATTTTGGATCATTAAGTACTGGATTTTGCTATGAGTTTTTAAAGAGTGTTGGACTTTGTCCTGGCAGGCAGTTAAATTACTTGCAGATTAGCTTGAGTCTTTTGAGGCTTGTTGTTAAATGTTTTGCGGATGACTCTTGATTGGCCTTTCCTCTAGGATTAGTTTAGCCCCACTAATATGTCCTGATCCTCTTGGACCCTCTCTCCAAGACCTTGTGAATTCAGTGAGGTCTCTACACGCTTGCTGGTGAGAACTGAGCAATTCTAGGCCCAGAGTGAGCTCTGGGATTATCTGGTTTATAGCCCTTTAGTAATTATTGTTTTTCCATCTTTATTGAGTCTCACCATACACAGTTTGGTATCTAGCCAAAGATTCAAAGAAGTTCTCATGCAGATATTGGAACTCATTGATTTTTTGTTTTTTTTTCAAGATCGAGTCTTGCTGTGTTGCCTGGGCTAGAGTGCCATGTGTCATCATAGCTCACAGCAACCTCAAACTCCTGGGCTCAGGCAATCCTCCTGCCTCAGCCTCCACAGGAGCTGGGACTACAGGCATGTGCTACCACACCTGGATAATTTTTTCTATTTTTAGTAGAGATGGGGACTCGCTCTTGCTCAGGCTGGTCTCGAACTCCTGAGCTCAAGCGATCCTCCCACGTGGTAGGATTACAGGCATGAGCCACTGTGCCTGGCCTGGAACTCATTTTTTGATAGATCCTTGATATTATTGCTTCTCTTCCTTGATATGCTGCGCTACAGATTTCAGCTACCTTAGCCTCCCCAAACTCCAATCTGTCTTCTCAGTTCTGCTATACCCGCTGTGTCTGACTTAGGGTACCCTTTCCTGTACCACCAAAAATTGACTCCAGGCAGAAAGCAGTGGCGATCATGGAGTTCACCTTGTTTGATTCCTTCCAGGCAGAAAGCAGTGGTGATCATGGAGTTCACCTTGTTTGATTCCTTCCCGTCTTCAGGTCTGTCACCAGGATCATCATGGAGGACTTAGGAGTCACAGTCTTTGGTTGCCTATTGTCTAATATCTGAAAACAGTTGCTCCATATATTTTTACAGTTTCCTAATTATTTATGCTGGGAAGGTAAGTCTAGATACTGTTATTCCCACATGGCTGGAAGTAGAAATGGAATCTTCTCTCTTATTTATTTTTTTTGTAGTTTCTACCACTACCCCTCAGTTTAGTCCTTTACTACTCCCTTACTGGTTATTGTAACATCCACCTCCTGAAACCTGCCAGCCACCAGCCTAATGGATCCCTGCTATTTTTTAATCTTGTTTCTTCCTTGTTTTGTCATGTTTCATCCTGTTGCTCCCCTACTCAAAAACATTTAGTGGCTCCTGGAGTGAACATACATTGTTTTTCCCACTCTTTCGTGATGAGCTGTAAGATTTCTTTTTTTTTTATTATTTTATTTATATTTTTTTAATTTTTTTTTATTTTTTATAATATTTATTTTTCCCTAAATGTAAGAACGTGTTCTGTAATAGAGCTGTAAGATTTCTATCAGCCGAGGGAGGTGGTGCTTGGGTGCGTCTGTGGGATGGCAAGGAAAGGATGGATACAGGGAAGATAACTGACTTGAGAACTCTGGGAATACGGGCAAAGGAAAAGCCAAGTTCAGTTGCCTGGCATCTCCAGGGCGTCCTCCCCACTCCCTACCGGGATTCTTACTGTTCCTCCAGCAGACTTTTCTGGCCTCTCCTTTCCCGCCTTTCCCACACCTTTGTCCTTCTTAGGCTGTCATTTGCTCTCCACCCCTCTAGTCCCGCCTCCTCCAATCCACCTTCACATCCGAGCAAGAGGTGTCTTCTAGAAATACACTTTTGTTATGCTGCTTTTCTGTTTTGGTGACTTGGTGAGTTCGTTTTGCATTATGGCTGCTACATTTTGTCACTAGGACCTGTCTCTTCAGGATCTATGGCCCCTAGGTTCCTGGACTAATGTCATTTAAGACGTTAGGACAAAGACCACTTGATTGTTAGACTCTGAGGAGACTTTATCGATACTCAAGCTCCGTGTCTTTGAAGCTAAGCCTGAACCTCAGAGGCGGGATGGGCTAAGCTGTGCCGACTTAACAAACAGCTCTGAAATCTTGGTGGCTGGACATGACAAAAGTGTATTTTCTGCTGATGTCACTTAGGCAATGTGGGCTGTCAAGGGACTCTTCTCCACACAGATGCCCAGGGCGCCAGCCTTTGCCAGCTTGTGTTGGCCCCACCTGGGGCATGCGGCCCTCTGAGGGCCACAGGCGGAAGAGGGCATTGCAGGGGTCTGTTCTAGAGCCAGCTCTTTCCCGCTGTCAGAGTGTGAGTTCCTCAGAGGCAGGAACTGTATTTTATATCCATCTATTTTTATTCTGTCAGAAATTTGGTGGAAGATGTTACTAAGGTAAAGCTTGGCCAATAAACTCTTGAGCAGAGAACCCAAACTCTACTCGTTCTTTCCCAGCGGGACTCGGGGAAGGAACAGTGGCAAAGTGCCCCCAGAGGCAGAGGAGCCCGGCCAGCCGGACTGCGCAGCGCGGCCCCAGCCTTCCACTTGCTCTTCCCGACGGTGCCGTGGAGTGCGGGTCCAGCTCTGCCCGCGTGGCCCCTCCATGTCAGGACTCGAGGCTCAGCAGTTACCATGGAAAAGAAAGGCTGATCCATGTAGCCCCTTCCAGAGCCAGAAGACTTTACTCAGGGAGTGGAGACGTGAGGAAGAGAATGCTGGTCCCCAGTGCCCGGCACCAGGCTGGCTTTGACACCTGCTGGGGCTGGTGCCGTGTGGGAGAAGAGGCCGGAGGTGAGTAGGAAGCTGGGTGTTTTTCCACCAGGTACTCAGCTCCAATCTCCTTACCCCTCTCAGCTCATGTGCACAGACCTGCTAGCACAGGTGTCTACACTCTTTAGCCCAATCGATGTTCACAAATCTGACCAGTCCGTGGAAATTCCTTCTCCCTGGGCAAGTGAAGAAAAGGATGGAGAGAAGAAAGGAAAGAGGTCTTGAATGTTTTTCTAATTAATATGTTGTCAGGGCAACATATTAATCAATTAATTTTATTTATTTATTTATAAATTGACAAAAATTGTGTGTATTTATTGTGTACAACATGTTGTTTTGACTTATGTGTACATTATAGAATGGTTAAATTGGGCTGATTAACATATGCAATATCTTACATACTTGCATATTTGTTTTTTTGTTGTGGGAACACTTGAAATCGACTCTTAGCATTTTTTAGAAATGCAATACATTGTCATTACAAAGTCACCATGTTGTATAATAGATATCTTACTGAAATTTTACATCTTTTGACCAACATTTCCCTCTGTCCCCCACCCAACCCTTGGTACCACCATTCTACTCTCTACTTCTGTGAGTTTGATGTTTTTAGATGCCACATATAAGTGAGATCATGCAATGATTACCTTTCTGTGCCTGGCTTATTTCGCTTAGCATAATTTCCTCCAAGTTCATCCATGTTGTTGCAAATGATGCACCTTAGTGAAAAGTCTATCAACTGTAAATGCATGGATTTTTTTCTGGGCTCTCTGTTCCATTGGTCTGTGTATCTGTTTTTATGCCAAAACCATGCTGTTTTGATTATTATAGCTTTGTAGTAGGTTTTGAGATCAGGTAGTGTGATGCCTTAGCTTTGTTCTTTTTTCTCAAGATTACTGTAGCTTGTCAGGGTATTTTGTGGTTCCATATGAATTTTAGGATTTTTTCTATTTCTGTGAAAAATGTCATTGGGATTTTGATAAAGATTGTATTGTATCTGTAGATTGCTTTGGGTAATATGGCCACTTTAACAATATTAATTCTTCCAGCCTATGAACACGAGATTTCCATTTATTTGTGTTTTCTTCAGTTTCTTTCATCAGCAGTTTACAGGTCTTCCACTTCCTTGATTAAATTTATTCTTAAGTTTTTTTTTTTTTTTTTTTTTTTAGTATCTATTGTACATGGTTTATTTTCTTGATTTCTTTTTTGAATAGTTTTTACTGTGTAAAAGGCTACTGATTTTGGCCGGGCATGGTGGCTCATGCCTATAATCCTTGCACTCTAGGAGGCCTAGGCGGGCAGATAGCTCAAGGTCAGGAGTTCGAAACCAGCCTGAGCAAGAGCGAGACCCCATCTCTACAAAAAATAGAAAGAAATTAATTGGACAACTAAAAATATATAGAAAAAATTATCTGGACATGGTGGCACATGCCTGTAGTCCCAGCTACTTGGGAGGCTGAGGCAGAAGGATTGCTTGACCCCAGGAGGTTGAGGTTGCTGTGAGCTATGATGATGCCATTGCAGTCTATCCAAGACAACAGAGCAAGACTCTGTCTCAAAAAAAAAAGGCTACTGATTTTTGTATGTTGATATTATATTCTGGAACTTTACTGAATCTATTTATTAGTTCTAACAGTTTTTTGGTGGAATCTTTAGGGTTTTTCTATATATAAGGTCATGTCATC
>VSMD01086990.1:0-108510 GCA_008750895.1 Mirza zaza | reverse complement strand
TTTTGAGACAGAGTCTCGCTTTGTTGCCCAGGCTAGAGTGAGTGTCGTGGCGTCAGCCTAGCTCACAGCAACCTCAAACTCCTGGGCTCAAGCGATCCTGCTGCCTCAGCCTCCCAAGTAGCTGGGACTACAGGCATGCGCCACCATGCCCAGCTAATTTTTTCTATATATATTAGTTGGCCAATTAATTTCTTTCTATTTATAGTAGAGATGGGGTCTCGCTCTTGCTCAGGCTGGTCTCGAACTCCTGAGCTCAAATGATCCGCCCACCTCGGCCTCCCAGAGAGTTAGGATTACAGGCGTGAGCCACCGCGCCCGGCCTACATAGCCTTCTTATAGTGACACCCGTACTAACCTAGTATGACCTCATCTTAACTTGATTACATCTGCAAAGACCCTATTTCCAAATCAGATGACATGCACAGGTATCCATGGTTAGGACTTCAACATATCTTTTGGGGGGATGCAATTCTACAAGGGTCAGGGAGGAAAGAACATTCTGACTAGTGGGGAAGAGCAAGAGCAGAGGCCCCAAGGCCACCCAGCGTGGATCCACCTCCTGGCTGCCCACTGTTGTCGTGGGCTTCCACAGCTCATCTTGGATCCTGGTCCCTGGCAGCTGCCTAAGCAGAGCCAGGCTGGAGCCCAGCCTCTGGGTAAGAGGCCTTCTCAGGCCTCCTTTTCTAGCTGACCCTGCTCTAGCCTCGTGGCCGAGGAGGGCCCTGCCAGCCCGTCCCTCCTCCCCTGCCTTCTTGCTCCTCACCCTCACCCTCGTCCGAGATAGACAAGGACAATAAAAGCTGTTTCACAAGCAGCTGGTGATTAATCGCCAAGTTAATTAAAGAGGCAGTAATTGCACTCTGATTTCAGAGGAAGGAGCGATGTCTTGGGCAGGGGTGGGTGGTCAGCTTAGGTCTCCTTGATGAGGTGGAGCCAGAGGACGGAAAGGATTTGAAAAGGCAGGAAGAAAAAAGAAGTAACATTTTTTTTTTAAGTGGGTGCTTCAACCATGGCTGTAATGTTTTATTTGACAGACTTAGGTGGTGGGCTTAGATGTTTAAGCTTGTCTGTGTGCTTTTCCATGTCTTTGAAATATTTCATTAACAACAACAACAACAACAACAAAATGGCAGGCAAAGTTACGTTTTTCTAAACTCTCATTTGGGATTTATAAATGCCCTCAAATACCAGCGTGCCTCACTTTGCACAATGGACAGGGCCTTAAAATTATGTGTAAATCGAATCCCGTTTGCCCACTCACTACATCTTACCACCACCGATGCTCTATCTTCATTTCTGATTGATTTTCTCTGGTAGAGGCACCAAATTCTTTGCTTTAAGTGTCAGGCTCTCTCTGTCAAGTAGTTAATGACCTATAAAGCACTTACAACGTGCTGGGGAGATGCTATTTGGAGGCACCCCGCCGCATATCCTCTCCTATTGTCGGTAATCACCCCTCATTTATTTGCTCTTATTGGTTTGGAATTTGCTATCAGGTTTCCCTAAAGCCCAGCCCACCAAGACTGGTGCGATGCTGTGCGGGCCCAGATGGGTGCTGCACTTGATACCCAGGGGCAGTGGCAGCAGCTGTGGCCTCTTCTCTCAAGAGCCCTTCAGCTTGGGTGCCCTGGCCATCTCTTGGCCACACGTCCCCCAGCTCTGCCTTTTGCCAGCTGAGTGATGTGGGGCATTCCTCTACCCTCTCCAAGCCTCAGTTTCCTCCTTCACTCTGCCCCCAGAGCTGGTGCCTGCCCTTGGGCGACTGGAGGATGACACCAGCCTGGTAAGGTCAGTGCTGGGAGCCAGAGAAGAGGCCCAAGGTTAGGGTGAGCACAGAGGCTCAGCCTGGGAGGCTGAATAGGCTCTCCTAGGAGGGAAAGTGTATTCATTTTCTACGGCTGCTGTAACCAATTCCCACAAACTTAGTGACTTAAAACAACACACATTTTTTCTCTTACAGGTCCGGAGACCAGACATCCAAAATCAGTTTCAATAGGCAGAAACCGAGGTGTTTGCAGGGCCACATTCAGACACTTAGGGGAGTATCCACTTCCTTGCCCTTTCCTGCTTCTAGAGCTAAATTCCCTGGCTATGGCCCCTTCTTTCATCTTCAAAGCCAGCAGCGTGGCATCTTCAAATCCTTTCTCTGCTTCCATCGTCACATTGCCGCTGCCCCGTCTGTAATCTCCCTCTGCATCCCCCTTGTGAGGACAGCTGTGATTATAATGATCCAGGATAATCTCCCCATCTCAGGATCCTTAATCACATCCGCAAAGTCTTTGCCATATAAGGTAACATTTACAGGTTCCAGGGATTAGGATGTGCACGGATATCTTGGGGGTCGTCATGCAGCCTACCACAGAAGGCCACCAAGCAAAGTGGTTTAGATCATGGGTTCTGAAGCCACTGCTGGGGTTAGCATTGCAGCTGCACCGTCCACCAGCTAGGTGGCCTTGGGCAAGTTGCAACATCTCTCTGAGGCTCAGTTTCCTCACCTACAAAATGGGATCAACAGTTATATCCAGATAAGAATTCAGTAGGCATTTAACTAGTTATTAGGCAGAGAGAGCTTCAAGTGCCAGAGCCTGGAAGTTGAAAGAGGACCCAGAAGGGCCAGGTCCCAAGGAAGGGATGTGTGTGTGTGCGAGCAAGCTCTGTCCTAGGGGTAAAGAACAGGTGACGCAGAAAGTGTTTAAATAGGGCAGATTTTTGTTTGTTTTTGGTTTATATTATTGAAATGTAATTCACATATCATAAAGTGCACCCTCTTAAAGAGCACAATTCAGTGGTTTTTAGCACATTCACAAGTCTGTGCAACCATCACCACTATCTAATTCCAGAACATTTCTATTACCCCTAAAGGAGCCCCATACCCGTTAGCAGTTCCCTAAAGCAGGGCAGTTTTAGGATGGCACACCCTGATGCTCTCAATGATTAAACCCCAGGCTTGCATCCAGAAAAAAGACAGGGGCACCCTGAGCCCCGAGAAGCGGTGGGGAGAGTAGAGCCTCAGGGGCCACAGTGGCCTGGGGACAGCTTCCCCCTCAGCCCCTCACAGCTTCCTTTCCTTTCTTTGTCCCCTGAGACAGGGATACTCCACCACACAGGATGATGGGAGGCCGCCCGGCAAGGGCTCCGGGCTCAGGGCTCACTCTCTCACAATAAAAATTACCGTTTTTATTCCTGGGCCTGCACTTGGCTCCAGTGTCAACCCCTATCCCCAGGACTTGGCCGCACAAACTGCCCTAACGGATGAGGGAGGCCAGCAGCTCTCCTGGCTGCGCTGCAGTCACGTGGCACATAGGGGTTCCCTACCCATAGGACGCAGTAGGCTGCGGGGCCACTGGAGGAAGGTGGGGATACTTGAGGCTGAGTGCTGACTGAGCAGCCCTGAGCCTCCTCCTCTAACCCAGCCACTCTTGGGATGGCTGTGACCAGGCTGGAACTTGAGGGACCCACACGGGGGGTCTCCAGTGCTCCCACCCCCCACCCCCCAGCTGGGCTGGCCAGTTTTGCTGGCTACTTGGAGGGCCCCAGGCCTTAAATGGCCGGGTGTCAGTCTGAGCCTGGAGACAGCGAGGGGAGGCCATCTGGTGAGGCCAGAGACAGTGGTCAGGACATTGCCAAACTTGCAGAGGTGTCCCCTGGCAGTGACAGGGGCTTCCAGGATCAATTAGCAGAACCACCCTAATAGGCCTCACGGCCCTGATGCACAGTCTGCAGGCCGGTGTCATCGGAGCCTCTTGACAGCCAGGAGTTGAATGGGGGCGGGAGGACAGCTGGCTTTTCCCTTGTGCCTGGCCTGGCCTCCAGCAGCTCGGCACAGAGCCACCCCGTCCCCATTAGATGGGGGGTGTTGGCCTTCCAACATGCTGCACTTGGTGTTGTGGGTGCAGCATGTCTGTCTCGGTTTTCACATACGTAAAATGGGTCACATACTAATTAGAAATCACTTCCTGGAAATTGAAAAAAAAAATTCTCTGTTTTTCAGCAAGAACAGGCACTGAATTTCCTTTCCTGAATTACCAGGAAAGGAAAAGATTCATTTATTTCTTGTAACAAAAGGCTCCTGAGCCCGCTAGGAGTCAGGCATGGACAAAGAGAGGCAAATAAGGTGTCTGCCGTGCTGTAAACCTCAGGGCTTCCTGGGGAGATGGAATTGATCCGGGGAAGGAAAGAGCAAGGGAAGGATTGAAGAAACTGCTTGGGGTTAATGGGTTTCAGGAAGACTTCATGGAGGAGGTGGCATTCTAGCAGGAACTCCTCAGGCAAAGTTGCAGGGCCTTGGCAGAGAGAATGGGAGGAGCACAGGCTCAGAGGTGGGGAGTTTGGCATCTTGGGATGCAGCAGAAGCATCCTCCGTCTCTTATCCCAGCCCCAGCAAGGGGCCTGGCACACAGTCGGAGCAGGACAAATGTTGAAAGAATCAAGGGGTTGCAAGAGCCGAGTGCAGGGCTAAGAGGTCGAACCTCGATCCTGTGGACCATGGAAGAAGGCACAGTGAGGTTCGGTATAGGGTGTGAGGTCGGGGTCCAGCTTCATCCTCAGTGTGTGGAGGTCCAGTTCTCCCAGCGCTATATATGTTGAAAACACTATTCTTTCTCCATCGAATGGCCCCCTTATTGCAACAAATTGACCATAACTGTGGGGTAGTGCAGAGATTTGAGAGGAGGGTGAAAGGCCCAGGTCTGTGCTGTAGAAAGTTCAGTTTGGTGCAGAGACTGGGAAGGGCTGGGAGGAGGGGTTGAAGGGAGGCTCTGCTGGGGGCAGGGGGTTCTGGGGAGAAGAGCAGGCCCTGGCTCAGCCCAGGCCCATGGTGGGGAGCCAGGTGCAGGGCTGTGTCCTTAGCCAAGGCCAGGTCAGCCAGAGTCGCTGGGGAGTGGGAATGGGGCATGCGGGGCGGCAGGGGGGTGGGGGGAGGACGGCCCACGCTCTTTCGCCCTTTAAGGTCCACAAAGCGGTAAAATAAAACCCACCCCAGATACAGCCATTTGCGAAGTAGGTTTTCAGGTAATGAGAGGATTGTAAAAGCAAAACAAGGCCAATTACAGCAGCATTATCCTGGATTATAAAGCTTCTGAGAGGCAGCCCACACCTCCAGGCATGCTGTGCCTGAGAACGGGCAGGCTGCTGGGAGCCAGGCCAGCCCCTCGGCCTCTACTGACCTGCCTCCATTTCCCCAAGGAGAGTGACCCCAGGGGGGAAGGAGGACGTCCACACACACAATTCTGAGACATTGGATATGAGCGACGTGAGGCTGACAGGCCGTCTCCGAAGGAGTTTTGTCCTTCCACGGGCTTCCCTAGTTCTGGGGACATCAAGTCCCTCGATGGCTCTTTCTGCCTCCCCCCCACTTCCCTCCCCTGGCCTTGGGAGGGTGTCACCCTTTCTGGGCTGTGTGACCTGTAGCCAGCCAGCCCCTCTGAAGGGCAGCTTCTGCTTTGGTAAAACCGGGCTACCAGCCCCCCCACTTCGCAGGGCTGTTTTCCGGATTAAACGAGAGACTCTAGATAGAGTCAGAGGAACAGAAACCAGCGCCGCCTCAGTGCCTCAGATCTGGCAGCGACTGCTAAAACAGTGAATTTCCACACCCTGGGCCCCAGGAATCCCTTTTAGTCATTTCCTGCAGAGAAAGTTTTGCAGATGTGTCCAGGGAGGCACTTACAAGGATGTTCCCTGCAGCACCTTATGTGAGGTTGAAAAATCGTAAACAACTGAAAAGGCCTTCGATAGGGGCCTGATTAAATTAGGATCCATCCGTTCTGCAGAATCCTTCCCTGTAATTAGAGTCTGGCAGCTCCAGCGTGATGTCTCAGGCGGATCCCCACCACGTGGGGCCCCGCGCACAAAGCGAGTGCAAACAACACCTACGGAACGGCTCCACTCGAGCTATGCGGAAGCCCACACAGACGCCATATATTTTCCATGCTCGCACGTATGTACATAGATGCAATGCAAACAGCGGCGAGGAAAACACTCCCGGATGACCCAGTTGGTTACCTCTGGGGAGGGGATTGGTGGGGAGGCTGGGAGGTGGCAGGTGCATCACAGGGAAATTTACTTTGCTGGAGTTTTAATGTTTTACCGTAACATATGCCTCTGTCACCTGCATATGTCACCTGCATACACATACAACAAACACATGCTAACACACAGCACAGAGAGGATGGCCCGACCCACACTCAGTCAAGGCTCAGAGGCCATCATTATGACCACGGGTCAAAGAAGGGAGGGTCTTCCACCCACATGCCCACGTCCCTAACTCTTGAAGTCTGAATTCAGGGTTGGGGAAGCCCCTCGGGTGGGCAAATGACACCCCCTGGCATTCTGGAGGGACAGAGAGACACCACTCGGCCTGGCTGGGCTGAGGCAACCGCCCACCTCTCCTGGCTGAGCTGTCTGCCAAGAAAACTATTGAACTACATAAAAATCCATCCCTGAAATCCCAGAGGCATCCTTAGAATGGAGCATGGCCTTTAAATTAGAATGTGTTTAAAAAAAAAAAAAAAAAAAGAGCAGGTCTCGCCTGTAACTAGCCTCCGGGTTTGAGAGGGCCAGGGCCCAAAGCACCCCAGCCGACTGCCAGCACCGCCCCGTGTCCTGGGTCCTGGGGGTGGGGGGGGAGGGAACCCTGCCCCCCTGAGGTTTGGTGTTATAACCAGCACGTGTTCCTATGGAAACTGCTGCCAGAATCCTCTGGAAATTTTTGCTGAGGAGCGGCCGCCACTTCCCGCTCCCACTTCAGGTTCCTGGGCTTGGTTTCCTGGGAAGCTTTTCTCAAGCAAGTGCTGGAAGGAGCAGGAGCCAGAGTGAGAAATTTCTGGCCGTTTATGACGGAAGCCGCTGGAGAGGCAGGCAGGGGGGCCCAAGGGTGTCAGGGGAAGCAGATGGAACCTTTCAGATGCCCTGAGGCTCTGAAGGGGGTGGTGCTGGAGACCCCGAGCAGGGCAGGTGGGGGTGGGGTGGAAATCCCATCAGGGCAGGGCCAGGCCAGGCACAGGGAAGCACCCTGGACCCCTGAGGTCTCCTGCCCTGGGCCCGGAGGAAGGTCCTGCAGGGCTGTCCCCTCAGGACAGTCTACACCTGCCCTTCCTCAAAGCTCCCAGGCTCCCCTTCCCCCGCCTCTCCCAGCTCTCTCAGCCTCTCCCCTCCCAGGTCCAGAGCCTCTTCCTCACCTCTGTGCTTGCCCCGCTCCTACCCCAGCCCTAGGCAGCCTTGACCTGCCCACCTGAGCATCCTGCTTCCCAGGCGCTTGCTGTGGGGGCGGCTGCAGAGCCCGCCTGGGTCCCCACCACCCAGGGAGCCTGCCCCTCACGTAGCAGACCCCCTTCCCACTGCCCCGGCAGCCTGTTTCTCCTGAAGGATGAATCTTGAAGGAAACGCACACCTGCTGAGCCTCCATGTGGGCCAGGAGTCCCCATCTGTCCTCTCAGAGACACTGAGTGGTCTTGATTGTCACTGGAAGCCAAGGCTCGGTGGGCAGGGACTTGCTGCTGGGAGGTGGAGCTGGGACCCAAGGGCAGTTGTCTCCCTTCTCTGCCCTGCCCATGCAGAGCCCTCCTGGAGCTCACTGTCATAGCCCTCTCCAGCCCCTCTGCTCCCATGCCAGCTCGTCTCTGCAGGGGCTGGGAACAAGTGCTCAGTCTTCTTTGCTGCCCACTGGGAGTCCCAGAACATTCTTCCTCTACCCTCCCTTGTGTCCCAGCCCTCTTAGGGCCCTGCTTTCCACCCTGCGCTCTCCTCCTCCTTCCTGCCTCTCTCCTCCCTCACTGAAGACCTCAGCACCTGGTGAGGTCTTGTCCACCAGAGGGGTGATGGGTCAGTGCCCAAGGGGGCTCACAGGCCACAGCTGCCCCTGGGCAGCTCCTCTAAGTGTGGTGGGAACCATGCAAGGTATTGAGTGGAGGAGGGCAGGGCCAGGCGTGGTCCTGTCCGGATCCCTCAGCTGCTCTGTGAAGAGACTGTGGGGCCGGGGCCGGGGCCAGGGCCAGGGCATGGCAGTGACGTCCCCACCAGGCCCCTCACTACTCCTGGAAAATGCTGAGTCCCAGAAGCGGGTCTAGGGTCCAGGGGCTGAGGGCAGAGAGGCCCAGGGCTTGCTGGCTTCGGCTTCCCCAGGGGAGGCCACTGCAGTGTGCCCCTCGCCCCAACCCAGGCCCCACTTCAGGCTGCTGGAGCCGGGAGCCGGGGAGCAGCCGTGTGCAGCAGTTTTGCTCTCCTGAGCAGCACGGGGTTCATTAAAACCCAGCTTCCTGGAGAGCCGGGCCTCACCTCAGCCCGGTGATCCCACTAAGATCCCTCCTCTCTACGTGCTTGAAGGCCGGGCCCAGAACCAAGCCGGAAGGCCACTGGCCATCCTGTGTGTCCAGGGACACCTGGTCCCCCCTAGCAGAGGGACTTCTAGGGCAGCTCAGGAGGTGGGGAGAGGGGAGCCAGCTGCCCAGTTCACAAAGTAACCAACAGTGGGAAAGCCCAGGGCAGGATGCAGGGTGGGGGGAGCAGAGCCGAGAGCCAGGCCACGGGCACCCATGCTGCCTGGGGATGGGTTTGCAGTGACACTGCAGGGCTGTCCTGTGAGGGCAGATGAGGGCGGTGGGTGCCAAGGGCAGCAGAAATGGTTCAGGGCCAGGCACTGAGGAGCCACCCTCCACGGGGGCCCATGTGGGTTGACCCACCCTCTGCCCTAGAGCACCAGCCACACAGCTAGACACTAGAGAGAGGTGGCCTCAGGGTGCTGGGGCTTCAGTCCACAGAGGGCCAAGGATGGGGCCTAAGGTAGATAGAGACAGAGGAGGACTGGAGGGACCATAGGTGCTTGTGTTGGGAATGGCCAGGCGAGGGCACTTTGGGGGCCTGGGCCTAGGGTGGAAGGAAGGGCAGCCGAGGCCCCGTGGGGAAGGCCCAGGGAGCAGAGGGCCATGAGCAGGGGCACAGCGAGCGCACAGGCCAGGCCCATGGGGGCCAACCGGCTTGCCCAGCTCCTCTTGGGACCCCATCCCTCTGCCCTGCCCCAACACACCAGGTCTCCTCCTCCCCCATGTGCACCCGGACCCTCCCTGCTCCTGGCACCCAGCCTGCTGACCGCCACCAGCCGCGTCCTGGGCCTCCAGATCTGTCCCTAAGCCTAGTCCCACCTCTGCGAGGGTCATCCTCCTCCTTGCCCACACCCTGTGCCTCCCACGCCATCCCCTGCTCCCCACCAGTGGGAGCCTCATGCCTTTGGCCCTGCTGAGCAGTCCATCTCCGCCCTCCACTCCACCAGACAGGGCCCTTGCTGGCGCAGGCTGGCACCGCATGCACCCCTCTGCGGGGCCGGAGGGGGTGTGGAGGGGTGGGAGAGGGAATGGGTGGCGTCCGAGTGAGCCCTTGGAGACTGAGTAGCACTTTGCCGGCTGGACCAGGCGAGGAGGGGCACACCGGGCGGAGGGAACAGCCTGGGCGAAGGCCAAAGATGGGATATGGTGGGGGGAGTGTGGCTGGCCGAGGCCCTCGAATGGGGCAGGAAGGGCCTTGAATGCAGGGTGAGGGATGGGGGCCGCTGGGGCCTTACTCCTGGGTCAGATCAAGTCCTTTGGAGGGAGGCGCTGGCCCGGCCCCTGCTCCAGGAATAGGTCTGCGGGCAGCTGAGCCATCCTAGAGGTTTTCATAGACCAGGTTCAGTTCACTGTCTTCCTCAAGTCTATGCAATTTCTCCTGGACGGAAAAAAAAAACAAAAGAGAGAAAGAGAGAGGTAATATTAGGTAGGAAAAGAATGAACTTGCACTAATTTACTTTTAGTCAGAGGCAACAGATCGCCTCCTGTGTAGCTTTTGGAAGTTTTGCCCCCCGAGACAGCCTCTTCTCCCACCACACTGCCCCCACCCCGCTCTCTGCCCTCTAGCTGTGCACCCCTCCCCTTCACTGCCCTGCACGCTCTTCCGGCTGCCTGAGACACCCCCACCTGTTCCCTGACTGCCACCTACTGACCCTGTCTGTGGGGGCTCAGCTTAGAGTGGCAGGGACCCCACCTGCCTCCCAGCCCTGGACCGGTCCCTCCCCAGAGTCCATCCCTCAGAATAGGGCTACAGATGTCTCTCTGTGTCATGGTGTTAGGGACCCTGTTCCTGTAGTCTGAGGCTCCCAGAGGTAAGGAACATGCCCAGTTCTCCTGCCCAGCACCCCAGGGCCTGGCACAGGACTGGCACTGCCTGAGATGGCCCAGACATCCTTGGGGGTCCCAGGGTGGGGAAGCCCTGCTTCCAGTCAGGGCCTAGTCCAGGACTTTGAGAATAGGAGAATCAACAAATAGTGCCAGCCTGGGCCAGAGAGAGCCAAGCACCAGCCCCCTGCAGTCCCCGACGACGCCTCCAAGGTGCATGTGAACTTCCGTGCCAGTTAACAACACCTCCACTTTACAGTGTTCAAAGCTCTGGTGCAGCAGATGCAATTCACCTCGGAACTAATTTGAATTCAGGGTAGTTGGCATTGCAGGAAAACACCACTCATGCACTTTACAGATGAGCAAACTGAGGTTTAAAAGAGAAAGTGTGATTAAGTAATATGCTTTAGGTCCCGGCACGGCAATAACAGAGCCCTGACCAGGCCAGCGAGCTGGCACCAGTCACACGCCAGCTCCTGACTTTAGCTAACCCCAGCCTGGGGGCAGCTAGAAGCCTAACACCCCTTGCCTGATGGACAGGCAGTGTAGACACTGTGCCTAGTGGTAGTTACGATTGCTCACATTCCACGGACACCTACGGGGTCCTGGGCAGCCCTCTTGGTACAACATTCTATCTGCGAGGTGGGTGCTGTTAGAGTCCTCAGTTTACAGACAGGTGACTCAGGCACAGAGAAGTCAGGTACCTTGGCCAGGGCTGCACAGCTGCTAAGGGCCGCAGCAGGAATTTACACCCACTAATCCTCCTGCCCAGCGGCCAGTTGCCTGGGAGAGGCTGAGACTCAGCAGCAGGTGGCTACTTTCCATGTCCTATCTAACCCCACTTTGCAGATGATGAGGGGGTCAGATGGAATGAGAAGCCAGAATTGGTGTCCCCCTTCCCGGGGCTCATAGCCCCAGCCCCTGCATACCTGGGCGGGCGGGCTCCAGGCGGCAGGCAGGCTACCATCCTCACTCTCCAGGCACGCGTAGACCTCAGTCTCTTGGCGCTGCAGTGCCTGCAGGAGACAGGGTGCCAGGGTCAGAGGCAGGTAGGCCAGGGGCAGTCCCCAGGCCCCATGGTAGCCTCCCACCCTGTCACACATGCTGCTGGAAAGGCAGAGCCCTGTAGGCCACATGCACAGCCACACCTTTGCGCCTGCATCCCCTTCCTCAGCCACCTCCCCCACCCCCGCCTGTACAGGGCTGATTCCTCTCTGCTTCCTGCTGCCTCCCTTGAGGACTCCAGCAGAGCCTGTGCTCCGCACAGTAGGCTCTATCCAGGCTGCCACTTATCTGGCAAGAAGGACCCAGGAATAGTCCTGCCATCCCTGCCTGTCCTTAGGTCCTCCAGGGCCTGGCAGCCAGCAGCGCCTGCATGATACCTGTGGCCACTGCTCCATCAGGACACCCTCCTGCATCTGCCTTCATTCCCCTGGTTCAAAGCCCCTGCCCCTGTGAGGGTCCCACCTACCCACCCACCCTCATCCTGTCAGTCTCCCCTGATCTCAACCCCAGCCTGTGCTCATGGATGACCTAGGCACCTGCTGAGGTCACACTCCTCACCCAACAAGCCTGTGCCCTGCTGGGGGAATCCGGAGCCCAGCCCTGGCTCTCAGCACACCCTCTCCCACTCCACCTGCCATCACTGTCCTTTCATCCGCCTCAGCTACCCATCCCGGGCCACCTGGGCTCCCATCAGTCCCCAATGCTCCTCCTCGGAGGTCCCAGGCTCCCACCGCCCACTCTCAGACCACAGCCCCAGCGCTGCCCACGCCCCTCCCAAGGCAGCCGAAGGGGTGGTGTGCTTGGCCAAGATCCCAGCCTCCACGGCTCCCTGAACGGGGTCAGATCAGAGCCTGCTCCCCACCAGCCCCCACCAGACTGGAAGCCCCTCGAGGGCAGAGCCCGTGCCTGGCTTGTCTCTGGGTTCCTGGCCCTACAGCTGTGCTTGGCACAAAGGGAGCGGCACCAAATGGGCTGTGGTGGGGGGCTCCTCGCCCGCTTGGGTGTGTCCTCGAGCCACACTCACTCTAGGCCCAGCTACAAGGGGCCTGACCAGAGACCTGAAGGTGGCAGGAAAAATCCAGGCTTTGAAGTCAGACAAGACTAGATTTGGCTCTGACTCCTGCCAGCAATAGGCAACCCCTTAAAAACAAACAAACAAGGCCGGGCGTGGTGGCTCACGGCTGTAATCCTAGCTCTCTGGGAGGCCGAGGTGGGCGGATCCTTTGAGCTCAGGAGTTCGAGACCAGCCTGAGCAAGACCAAGACCCCCATCTCTACTATAAATAGAAAGAAATTAATTGGCCAACTAATATATATAGAAAAAAATTAGCCGGGCATGGTGGCACATGCCTGTAGTCCCAGCTACTTGGGAGGCTGAGGCAGCAGGATTGCTTGAGCCCAGGAGTTTGAGGTTGCTGTGAGCTAGGCTGACGCCATGGCACTCACTCTAGCCTGGGCAATAAAGTGAGACTCTGTCTCAAACAAACAAACAAACACACACACAAACAAAACCCCTTTCTGTGTCTCAGTTGCCCCATCTGTAAAACAGGAATCATCATATCTATCTTGCAGGCTCAATGCATGATTAAATGAGATATTGTGCGTGAAGGGCCCTGCACATAGGCAAATAGTAGGGGCTTAATAAGCCACTTAGAGTGATCATCGAGGGAGGTGTGATGTCTGCTCCCCCACCCCTGCTGTGGTCACAGCCTGGACCCTCCCTCAGAACCCACCAGGCTCTGGAGCACAGCCCACCAACAGCCTAAGCAAGAGCAAAGCCTTTCCTTCCCGTGTGCAAGCGTACGTGTCATATGGATGCCGGCTGGTTGCCAAGGAGGCGGTTTCCCTGGCAACAGGCAAGCAGGGGTTGCCGAGGCAGGCTGGAGAGACAGGTGGTGCTCAGAGGCAGGAGGAGGGCCGGGAGGTGGGAGGGGAGGGGGGAGGTGGAACGGGAGGAGGGAGGGAGGTGCCAAGAGGCAGCCGGGCATGAAAATCCGTGTAATAAACCATTTGGCACTTGGGAGACCCTCACTTCAAGGGCATCAGCCACGGGGATGGTGGAGTGGCCCTAGGGACAAGTTCAAGGGGTCTCTGAGCCAGAAACAGGGTAGGTCTTGGGAGAGGGGCTTCCACCCTGCCTCTCAGTAGGAAAGGGGGCAGGGTCGTCCCTGGGAGAAGCCCCATTTCTGGTGGAAGAAACTTCCAAGGCCTGCTCTGGCCTGTGTGGTCTTCGTTCCTGCCCAGACCATCAGCTGCCCCCAGGCTGGCACGGGGATGGGAGAGGCTCCTCAGCAGCCTGTGGCCCCCACCCTCTGTCCACCCAGGCCTGCACCCCTCCAAGTTGGGGCAGATCTGACAGCCCTCCAAGCTGGACCCCTCCGAGCTGGACGTTTCCGGTCCCTTTTCAGAGAGAGAGGAGGGAAACAGCCTCTCTGCTTGCCGGGGCAGGGAAGCAGGTCTGGGGTCCCACCACTGGTCCGCTCTCCTTCCTGCCCAGCTCAGATGGGCTGCCTGGCATGCATGAGCCCAGAGAGGCCAGGGGGTTCAGAGCCAGAGAAGAGGACTCTGCCCTGGGACCCTGCAGCCTCGCAGGCGGGCACGGGGCGGCTGTCCAGCAGGCAGAGCAGGCTGCGGTGGAGGTGGCCACCAATTAGCAGCTGCTGAGTGAAGTCTTTGACAAGTTCTGACCTGCTGGGCTGCATTTGTATTCAGGGTGCGACCTGATCACCAGGCTGTGAAATGCAGTGTGCAGCCTTGTCAACAGGACACCCTCGGAGCCTCTGAACCAGCTCCTCCTGGCCCTCCATGGTGATGATGGGGACAGCCTCCCTAGGTGTGCCTGCTGAGAGAAGGCTGCACAGGCTTCCTAAGTGGCCCATGGGGCTGTGCTGGGCCCTGCTGTGCTGTGTTCAGGCTGGGCTGGGCTGGGCTGTTTGGCTGGGACCCAGGCCCCATAGCCTTTTCCTCTTGCTGCCCCTCGGCCAACAGTGCTGGCCTGAAAGGTCGTCAGCAGCAGAGGTGTGAAGTCAGTGCCAAGGCCTTCCTCCAGGTGGGCTGAGGCCAGAGCCCACGTCAGCTGCCCTGGGCCTGAACCTGATCTGAGGGTCCTGCACGCTGGGGTGAAGGTGCTGGGGTGCTGTCCAGAAAGGAGCTGTCTGTGGAGAAGGAGCACCCCAGCTCCAGGCCGAGGCATTGGCAGCAGGGAGCCTTCGAAGGCTCTTCTGACCCCACATCAGAGTTGCGTGTTAGAACAGCCCCTTGGACTGTGACGAGGAGCAGGAGCAGGAGGGACTGGAGGGTGGGAGTGAGGACACCCACCAGGCCAGCCGGCGTGGGAGCAGAGCTGCCAGAGGGAGGGTGCAAACCACAATGTGGACGCTCCAGATTTGCCACAGGGAGTCCCTTCTGTCCCCTCGGCACTGCACCGGGCCCTATGAAACCCTAGACATCCTGGAAGGCAAGAACGGTCTTCTGCCCATCTACACAGCGGTTGACCATGGGGCACCTACCGAATGCACTGGGCTGCTGTGGGGTGGGGAGGGGGCTGGAGACGGACAATAAGCCCCGAAGTGAAAGGCAGCTGGAGGCACTGGACAGACACAGAAGGAAGACAGGGCTTGGGGTGGGAGGGGGAGTGGGATGCGGCAGGTTTAAGAAGGAGGTGAGAGAAGGCCACACTGGAAAGGTCCCATGTGAGCAGACGGCTGAGCAAGCTGCAGTGCAAAGGCCCTGTGGCAGGGGCATGCCTGGTGTGCTCCTGGGGAGACAGAGCACGTGAGGGTGCTGGCTTTGACCCTGAGCGAGACGGGAACCTGGGCAGGACTGTGGTGGTCAGGAGTTTGCTCCGCAGGCTCCACCTCCAGGAACCGGAATCTACCGAGGGCTGGGCATCGCCAGCTGCTGGGCTCTGAAAGCCATCACCGCGTTTGCATGGAGGCCACGGGCCTCTGCCGTGGGCATCCCCATGGCCCCTCACATGCGACCCACGTCACGGTGTGCCGGTCCAGGGTGCAGACCCTCAACCTTCCTTCCCACAGGATCAGACCTGCGCGCAGTGGGACTGCCCTCCTAGCGCTCCCCAGCCCCCCACCTTCTCTCACGGGGTTGCTAATAAAATCGCTGCGCACTTAATCCTGTCTTCTGTCTGCTCCTTGGAGGACCTGGGCTCACCAAGGGCCCCGAGCACAGGGCAGGATCTGTTGATGGTTTAACAGGATCACTCTGGGTGCTGCCTGGTGGCACAGAGACCGTGGGGCAAGGATGGAAACAGGCCGGCCGCCTGGGGACCCCTGCAGGACTCCAGGTGAGACTTGGGAGTGGGTCCCGGCAGTGCTAGCACCAGGCAGTGAGGACGGGCAGATTCCGGACACGTTCTGAAGCAAGACTGGCTGGTGGATTGGAGATAGGCAGTGATTGAAGGAGAGAAGGAGAGGACGACCCCAGCGTTTTCAGTCCGAGCAGTTGGGAGGCTGGAGGGCGACCGTGGGAGGAGGCACTCAGGTGGGCAAAGAATCGGGATTTGGCTTGAGAGCGATGCCGCTTTGACCTGTGAGCAGAGTTGACTCTGCTGTTCAGCGCACATGTCTGGGCTAGAGATATAAATTTCGGAGCGGTCAGGATACAGATGATCTTCGGGACCTTGAGGCTGAACGAGATCCCCCAGGGAGGGGAGTGGAGATAAGGCAAATGGGGTCCCGGGACCGGGCTCCAACGCCTGCTCCAATGTGCAGAGGTTGGGGCTGCCCTGGTCCCCAGGAGGAACCAGTGAGGGCACTGGGGAGGTGGAAGTCAAGGAGGGCCAGGAGAGTGGACCGTGTTGGAAGAGAGTGAAGACAGCGTGTCGAGGAGGAGGGAGCGCTCAGCAGAGTCAGATGCTGCTGATTCATCAAGGGAGGTGAGGATAGAGAACTGCCCATGGGGTGTAACAATGTGGCATCAACGTGACCCTGGGAAGGAAAGTCCTGGTGGAGAGAGAACTGCAAGCCTGACAGAGAAGGTCAGAAAGGAGAGGGAGAGAAACTGGAGGTGAGTGTGTGACAATTCTGGAGTTCCCTTACAAGGAGCTGGGGGAAGGGGCAGGTAGCTGGAGGCGGATGTGGGCTCAAGGCGAAGAATTTAAGATGGGAGAAACCATAGCATGTTTGTAAGCTGTGAATGCAATATTGTTTCCTTAACCCTAGTTTGCAGATTATGAAACCGAGACTCAGAAAGAAAGTTTAAGTAGCAGAAGCAGTGAGCAAAAGAACGAGGCTTCGATCTCTAGTTTGTCTGACCCACCCCAAATCCACGCTCTTAATAGGTCAAGTTTTTAAGTGCAAATTGAAATAGTGCAGGTTTTTTTTTTTCATGTCATAATAGATCGTGAGCACTTTTCCACATGAATAAAAAGCAAGAATTAACACAATGAAAAGGAGAAATGGACAAATACATGATCATACTGGTAGATTTTAACTTCTCTTAACAACCAATGAAATAGACCAAAAAATCAATAAGGATCAAAAAAGATATGGAATATTTTAAACAACACAACCAACAAACTTAACCTAATTGAGATACGTAGAACACTCATTCAAACAGGCACCACACAAGTTCTTTTCAATTGCACACAGAATATAACCTGAGTCATAAAGCAAGTCTCAAAAGATTTAAAAGGATTAAAATCATGCAGAATATATTTTCTGATTATACTGGAATTAGCTAGAAATAAAAAAAAAGAACATAACTAGAAAATAATCAAACATTAAGCAAAATACATTCATTTAAATAACCAGTGGGGTAAGGAAGAAATCTCAATGGAGATTTCAAACTGAAAGATAATGAAAATATGACGTATCAAAACTGGTGGGATGCAGCTAAAGCCATACTTAAAGGGAAGTTCATAGCCTTAAATGCATAAATTAGAAAAGAAGAAAGATGGGAAATTATTCAAGTGTCCATCCAAAGAAGGAAGAACATATAAAACCTTTCCTGGAGGTTAGGAACAAGACAAGGAGGCCAGCTGTCCCCACTCCTGCTGCCCGTCACAGTATAGGTTTTCAGCAGTGAGATAAAGCAGGAAAAACAGAACCAGAAGGTGTGAGCATTGGAAAGGAAGAAGTGAAACTTCTATTATTCATAGATGACATGACTGGGTACATAGAAAATCCAAAGGCATTAACAGAGAAACTATCAGAATTAATGAGTGAATTCAGCAAGGTCACTCTATATAAAGCTAGCATACAAAAATCAACCATATTCTCCATACCAGCAATAGACATTTAGAAAATAAAATAAAAATGAGGACACCTGTACCCTAAAGCCTTATCAAGAGGATCCAGGTGTGACGTCCTAGCACGGTGCCTGGCACATGGCAGGTGCACCGCAAGTGGCTCCTGGTAGCATCACTATTGTAGTTAATGTCATTCTTCCCTGCCCAGGTCCAATCCCAGCCAGTAGACCCTTGTCTCGGGGGCTAAGCAAAGTCCTGTGACCTCCTGTCACTTCTCCTTTCTGATCCTCAAAACTCTCCCAGCCGTCTTGCAAGCCTGCAGGCGGCTCAGTCTCCACTACACTCTAGAGAAGTTGGCCTGAGTCTCGGGGGACTCCAGACACGGGTGAGGAGGAAGCTCCGTTCCAAAGAGCTGTTCCATTACCATGACCTCACAGAAGGAGGTGCGTTCACGGGGAAGGATGGCCATGGGCTGGTCAGGGAAAACACAGCTGCACCACTCCAGTTTGTTGTTTTTTTAAAAGTATGTAGTGAGAGTGTGTGCAGGTCTCCTTGTGTGTATTTATAGAAAAAAGCCAGGAAAGTATAGAAATCAATGTTACTAGTATTTATCCTGGAAGAAGACGGAATTAGGATGCTGGTTATTTTCTTCTTTTATATATATCCCACACTGTGTGTGTGTGTGTGTGTGTGTGTGTGTGTGTGTGTAGAGTAAGAAAGAGAGGAGGGGAAGAGAGAGAGAGAGAGAGAGAAGAGGAGAGAGAGAAATGTTTTCATTTAGCAGCTGACACCAGACTTCCTCCTAGAGAAAACACCACGCGGAGTGCTGGGCGCCGGGCGGGCAGACAGCGTACAGGGAAGTCTGCAGCCGCGTGCAAAGCAGCGGCTGGTGGAAATTCCCTGGGGCGGAGGGGCTGAAGGTCCTTCTAGAACTGTCATGTTCCACTTGGAGCTGTCGGAGCTGCCTTGCAGTGACACTCCTTCCGTCTCCCTGCCCCCGCCCCCATGGCCAGCAGACACGGCCACATTCTGAACTTCTGTGTGGGGTTTTGGGGCCTTGGAGGAAGGACCTGAGTTCACGAGTGAGTCACAGCAGTGGGGACAGGAACAGCGGCAGCAGGCACAGGCAGAGTCCTAGGGCCGGAGGCAGCCTGAGAGCGTGCACCAGGGGTGGGGAGTCACACTCCCCAGGTAGCTCTCCTGGGACTGAGAGCCCAGCCCACACGGGGCGGCATTTGTCACTTTCTCTACAATAAGCATTTGTCACTTGTAGAACTAAAAGAAACATAACTGAAAAAGAGTGTTCCTCGCCCTCTTTGGCCCCGGGCATCGGGCAGAGTGGCCGTGCAGTTGCGGGGCCGGGCGGGCCAGGGTGGCCGAGCCCCCTCGTCCCCATGCATGGCAGCCACCCCTCACATAACGATCGAGGCTGCTGGGGAAAATGCTTGGGACACGACAGGGTGTGGAACGAGCAGGGTCCCAGCCCGTGTCTCGCTGCCATTGGGACCATGCAAAGCAACGTCCGAGTGTGGTGGGAAGAACGTGAGTAATCGAAATCACCGATGTGTTGAGGGCGTGGGACAGCGCCTGACCTTTTCCTCTTTTTGTGATTTTTGGTGGTTGTTGCTGCGAGGTTGTTTGTGCAATAAAAAGAGGAGGAAGTTGGTGAGCTGGTCACCGTCAGTGGTCAGATGAAGAAATTTTTGCAATTCCTCCCCATCTTCTGGCCTCGCTATCTCTTGTTCCAGAGGTGAAGGGCCGTGCCAAGGAGGGGAATGGAGTGGCCCCCGACATTGGTATACCTTCCAGGGACCCTGCACGGGTAACCTCTTTTCACATTCATAGACATGGAACTATTGTCCCTGTGTTTACAGATGAGGAACTTGAGGCTCAGAAAGGCCACACAGCTGGTACAAGACCAAGCCACAGCATCAGACCCGGCACCAGGCCCCGGGACTCACCGTGTAGACAGACTCCGCTGGGGGCTGCTTGGGGCGGCTGGCAGTTCTGGGGTCTGGGCACTGCTTGCTGGGCGGCTTCCCTGGGATCTGCATCTGTTTCTATAGGGAGAAAAAAGTCAGGGGTGGGGCAGAGCAGACCCCGTCTTCCTCCCCTTACAGCCCCCACTGGAGGAAAGTGTGGCAGATTGTCAGGAGGCCACACAGAAACTCATCACTCAGAACCTTCCACCCGCCCTCTCCTGGGAAATGTGACAAATGTCTCCAAGACCTACATTGAACCATCAAACCGCTCACTCGTGCACCTGGAGACACAGGAAATGAACAAGACCCACACGGGCCGCGTGCATGGACACAGCGCCCGGCTCAGGACAGGCGGGAGCTGCAGGGCCTGGGGCCAGCGTGGCAGGGACCCAGTGATGGAGCCAACTGCTAAGGGCGGGTCCTGAGCAGGCACCAGCCAGGCCCAGCGTCCAGTCCCCCTGTGCCCTCCCTGGCTCTGGCCTCGATTTCTTCAGCAATAGCCCCCTTTGGCAAGATTGTTGCAAGGATCCAAGGAGGGGAAGAGGGGGTAGGTGCTTGGCACTGCAGTGGCACTTAGGAGGCCCTCGGTCAACCGGTACACACTTGGCAAGCACCCGTTGGCCAGGCAGTGTGGAGAGGTTGACACTGCCCCTGCCCTCCTGGAGTCCAGGGTCCAGGGGAGAGACAGACGACGACACGGAACGGTGGTGCGCGCTGCCCTGGCCTAGCATGCAAGGAGGAAAGCAGCGCCCGCTGGGTGGGGGGGCTGTTGCAGGTGGAATCCGACGGCCGAGCCGTTCACTTGGCAAGACAGGGAGGGGGAGTTCCAGGCAGAGGGAACAGCCTGTGCCGAGGCCAGGAGATCCTGAGGCACTTAGAGACGTCAGCGTGGCCATGGAGAGTGTGCACGGGGCGGGGGGGTGTGCAACCTCTGAGGGCTTTAGGAGGAGGCGCCAGGATCAGAGCCGGGCTCTGGAAAGCGCATGCTGGCGCTGCTAGCGGTGGCTGTGGAGGCTGGACAGGCCTGCTGGGCCGTGTGGGCAGCTCCTTCCGAGGCAGGGGGTGGCCCGGACCTCCCCGTCGCAGCCACCGCACTGCCGACCGTGCAGCAACGCAGCCGCGTCTCGAGGCGGGAGCTAATTAAAAACCCTGGCTGACTGCCAGTCCCCTGCCCATTTACTCTGGGATTAGCTCTGGAGAGCCACTTAACTCTCAGGCAGAAGCCAGAGCCGTCCCAGCCGCGGCACTGGCACGGCCCAGAGCCCGGGGCCAGGCCTGGCTGTGGGCACCCGGCCCGCCTCAGCCCACGCAGCCCTCAGCAGACCTGCAGGCCGGTCGGTGCGACGTCTCTGCCCTGCACACGAGGCAGCGCGGGCTCAGAGAGGGCGGGTGACTTGCCGAGGCCAAGCAGCCAGGAATCAGCAGAGGCAGGATTTGAACCCAGGTCTGTGTTTCACCAAGATACTGACCAGGCATGAGCTGGAGTTTTTGCTCTTCTGTTCTGTTAGAACGAGTAGGTCTCACAGCTACAGTTAAAGGGACTGGCACCTGTGCAGCACTTTGCAGTTTACAAAGACCCCTGGGACTTGTCCTTATTTTCATTTAATTCTCATGAAGACCTCAGGAGGTGGGTGTGGCATTGCCCCCAGCTAGTAGGTGGCTGCCCTTGATCAAGCCTAGATGCCCCATCCTCAGAGCCAGTGCCGCCTCCCCTGCACCACCTGCTTCTTGACGGTCGTGGGCAGAGGCTGTGGCCCCCCCAGGGTACCTCAATGCCCCCTCTTGTTGAGACAGCTGGGGTCCTAGTACCTCCCTTCAGTGAGCCGGCCAGCCCGAGCACTGCCAAGCTGAGGGGGCAGCTCATGGGCAGTGGCTGTCCTGCAAGGCTGACCTTGGACAGGACAGCTCTCTGGGTCTGGGCCACACGGGCTAAAAAACATGGTCCCAGGAGCTTCAGGTCCCTGTGGACAACTCTCGCCCACCCGCTATGTGCCAGACCTGGGCACAGTGGTGAGTGACACCCAGGCCTGGCCTCGTGGCTCTCTCAGTGAGACTGGTGGGGTCACCAGGAGGTAAATGCCACTGCAGGGTTCTGGGAAGGAGCCACAAGTGTGCAGGCGGCTGGAGCGGACGTCTCAGGGCTGCCTTGCACGTCTCCAAGCTCTCTGACTCTGACAAAGTGTCCCAGGCCTTGGGAACAGCACGTGGAGCAGCTCGGGGGCAGGAGAGCGCGATGTGTCAAGCACTGTCAGATGGAAAGGGAAGGAGGTGAGCTGGGGAGGCTGGTGCGGGCAGGACCACGAAAGGCCACAGTGTCTCCGCTCTGAGGACAGTGGGGGCCGCCAGGTCAGGGAAGTGGTCAGGTTCGCATTTTATAAGGCTCCCTTGACTCCCACAGGTGCAGGGGACTGAAGGTTGGGGCTGGCAGAGGCGGGGGAAGGAGACCTCTGGGAGTGGGAGCCTTAGGGGACAGCTGAGGAGGCCTGGGCTGGGGCAAAGGGTCCCATAGAGCAGAGTTTTCCCCTGAAAACTCAGACAGGTGTCATTTTGTTACAGGTGCCAGGGGTGCCCTGCTCCTTGGAGCCAGTCCTGCCCATCTGAGCACCCTGTCCCAGGGGTCAACACTGGCCCTTTCATTTGCATTTTTCAAACCGATAACCAGTGTGGCTCCTCCCGCCGTGCCCAGCTCTGTGTGCCCCAGCTCTCCGCACCAGTAGGCGGTGGTGGGGAGTCACCAGGCCTGGGCCAGGACACACCCCCTGCACACCAGGGGTGCCTGTTGGGCCTCAGATTCCTCCTCTGTAGAATGGGGAGAGAATGGTGCCCTGGCCACCTCCTGCTCATCTTCCAGGTCTCCTCGTGCATTTGTTCCTTCATTCCTCCCACACTTACTATGGGCCGGGCTCCCCCAGGCACAGGGACACCAAGTCCCTGTCCCGTGGGGGCTGTGCTTTGATGGGGGAGACAGCGTGAAACTGAGGCCAGGGTGTGGTGGCAGGGGTGGGAGGCAGGTGTGGAAGCAGAGGCGCTACTCCTACTCCGGGAGAAGGATGACAGGGCCCTGAGCCTGGGGATGGCGGGGACAGGGGGATGGGGCTGGATCCTGGACAGATGGGGCGGGACTTGCTGAGGGGGCGGATGTAGGGGTGAGAGAAAAGAGCCCCCTCAGGCCCCACGTGGGGCTGTCAGGCACAGTGGCCCACGGTCTGGGGTGTGGGAGGGGTCTGGGCCTGGGAACAAACCGAACCAAGGGAAGGAGTGCGCGGTGGGGGAGGGGGCTGTGTGTCAGATGCCAACAGAGGGCGAGGACAGTCGACGTCCTGGCAGACTGCCTGGACCTGCTCCTGTGGTGGCAATCACGGTAATCACTGCCTCTCGAGAGGGCCACCTGTCCTGGTGCTCTGAGTGTCGCAGACTCACATGGCACTTCTGCCCCTTCCACAACCCGGGACGCGGCCCCTCTGCCTGGCAGCCCCGCTGAGGAGACGGAGCACAGAGGCACTGAGCCCCACCAGGCTCGTGGCACTGGGGAGCGGCAGGACCGAGTCTGTGTCCTTAAGCCCCCACCTGCTGCCGCTTCCTTTCCTCTTAACATGGCATGAGTTTAACAGCGGCGTCCTCCCCAGACTGGGAGGCTTCCCTGTGTCCCCAGCCTTCGGTACAGGGCCTGGCACATAGCGGATGCTCAGGTCGTGTCAGCTTAAGGAATGATGAACGGATTTAACACGGACCGTGAAAGGGCCCCGCAAACCGCAGCCCCTCACCAAACGCCAGTGGGGGCCAGGGTGCAGCGCCCTGTGCTAGCGGCCGGCGGAGCGGGGAGCGGGCCGGGGTGCAGCTGGCCCCACAGAGCTGGCCTCGGGAGGGAATGGAGTGGAGCCAGGGGGCCTGTGAGTGACAGGGGTGGACGCAGGGAAGGTGGCAGAGGAGATAGCCAGGGGCCTGGGGAGGGCCTCTCTGAGGAGGGACACTGGACCTGGGTCTAGCAAGGCAGGAGAAGATCTCCGGGAGGCATCCTGGGGGCAGGGAATGGAGGGCAAAGGCCTGGGCAGCTTCTGCTAATTCTTACTCAGGAGCCTGCGGCTGGCCCAGCACGGAGGCTCACACCTGTAATCCCTGCACTTTGGGTGGCTGAGGCGAAAGGATTGCATGAGGCCAGGAGTTCGAGGCTGCAGTGAGCTGTGATTACACCGCTACACTCCAGCCTAGGCATCAGAGTGAGACCCTGTCCTTAAAAGGAAAAACAAAACCAAGAAAACCCAAAAAGAGCCTGAGGAAGGGCTGACTGTGGTCGTCCCTCCCTGGGTCTTTGCCCACCACCCCTGGTGCCCCCGTCTCTCCAGGCAGCCCTCCCCCGCCTCTCCAGGCAGCCCTCCCCTACCCCCTGCCGCAAAGCTTCCATTCTTGCCAGCCTCTGGCCCCCAGCGTCCTTGGGGGTGTGACTCGGTGCGCTCCCTGCCTGGCCTTTGCAGGCCTCAGGGAGACAGTGCTCTTTCTCTAGACTCGGCGCAGTGGGGTCTCGGGCTTTGCCCCATCTTCACTGCCCCTGGAGTGGCTGACTGTGGGTCAGGGTCCACCCTCTGCTGCTTCTGGCTTTGATTCACTTATCAACTGCCACTGCAGGTGCTCCCAGAGTCCTCTGGGCCTGGAGGGAACCTCTTCCTCCTGTCCCCCACTCCCAGGCCATCTGGCAACAGCCCCATGGTCCCCATTGTGGGTTCGGATCCAGTTCCAGGGAGCTCCCGGGGCTGCCTTAGCAATGCCAGCGCAGCAGGCACTTGTGGCCTTCCGACCTCTCTCCCTTTAAGTCCAGGCCTCACGTCAGCCCGCCCTGCCCCTGTCCAGTCGGGCAGTGGGGAGCTCCTACTGCGTGTCAGGCCCCCGACTGGTGCCTCCGAAGTGCTCCTTCCACCCTCGCCTGGGGGGGGCTGTCCTAATCCCCATTTCTGGAGGAGGAAACCGAGGCTCAGAGAGGGTCCACACGTGATCCGAGGGCTGGCCTGCCTTACTGTCTGGCACTTAGCCTGACACCTGACACATACTACATGCTCCACAAACTGCATGCTCCATGGATGTTCCTAGAAGTATGGGCAGGGACATGAGAGGAGAAGGAGGAGGAGGAGGAAGAGGAAGAGGAGGAGGAAGGCAGGAGGCTCTGAGGCCACTCGGGGGGAGAGGGGGCTGGGACTGTGGCCAAGGCCGCAGCTCCAAGGCTTGCCCCTCTGTCACCACCACTGAGATACTGTCACTACAATCCTGTCCCTGTAGGGTGGGCGCTGGGGTCACTCAGCAAGGCAGGGGGCTCGGGGGCCAGGTTGTGCCTCGTGCCCACAGAGAGCACTTGTGCGGGTCACTCGTGTAAGCCTGGGGCTGGAGGGCCACGGCGGGGTGAGTCCCTCACCCCTCGTGCGTGAAGCCCGGTTTCTGTGTCCCTGCCCAAGCTCTAGGCCTGGCCCCGTTTCCAGCACCTGGTGGCTGCTCGGTAGACGTTCGCTGAGTCGTGAACAAATCAAGAGCTATCCTACTTGCCGTTGTCCTGGGAAAAGCAGAGGAGAGGGAGGGAGGGAGTGTATGGCAGGAGTGGGGGTGCAGCAGGGAGAGAGGTAGCACTCGGCACCTGGCAGGGGCACAGCCGTGCTGGTTGAGGAAGGAGGTGGCCCAGCAGCCGGTGGTCTCCGTCCTAACTCTGGAGTCCTGGAGGCTGAGGAAAGCATTTCCCTGCCCTTGTTGGGTCTTCCTTGCTGCTTAGCTCGTCCCTGGTGGCTGGGCCAGAGGTGGGGACAAGGACCTGCCAAGGGGACAGGGCCCTCCCAGGACTGCACAGTGGTGCCCAGCACCTGCGGGCTGCCTTTACAGCTCATCAGCAGGGCGAGGCCAGGCCAGGGTCACACGGGCTCCTGCTGCATCCCGAGGACGCGGTCTGGGCCAGGAGAGGAGCGGCTTCCCAGGCACCGGCTGGCGGAAGGCTCGTGGAAGGCAGAAAATGCAGCCCCCAGAGGCTCTTGGGGTGAAAAGGGGCCCAGCTCTAGCACCTGGAGCCTTCTCTGGAAGAGCAATTATGTCTCCAGCCTTAAGACAAGGACGGGAAACCGAGGCTGGTTCAAATCCCAGGCCTGCCAAGTGCGGCTGTGTGGCTCAGACCCTGTGGCTTCCTCGCCCACCCTTCCAGGCCACAGCCGCAGGGCAGCCGCCCGCAGGCCCTCCCGGACGCAGCAGAGCAAAGCCACAAACAGCCAGGTCTGCAGACTGTGCAGCAGGCAGCCCTCAGCGCCCCTTCTCCCTTGGCACCACCTTCAGCCTCGCCCCGCCCACCCGCGCACAGGCCCCGCCCACCCGCTCCCAGGCCCCGCGCCTCCCTCTGGGCTCCTCACCAGGTCTCCCTCGCCCAGCGAGGGCCCACTGGAAACCAAGTCACATCCTGTCCCCCTCGCGCTCCTCACAGGAAGAGCTAAAGTGCTACCAGCACCCTCACCGGCCTCATCTCCCTCCCTCTGTCCCCTCTGTGAGCGCTGGGCACTCTCCAGCCACACGGCCCGCAGCTCCTGGAACACCCAAAGCCTGCTGTTCCCTGCTGGACACTAAGTCGCAGCCTCCTGCCTTCCTTCCTTCTGGGCGCTGTGTGGGGAGACCCTCCGCGACCGACCCGTTCCTTTTATTTAAGAGGCAGGGAGAGTGTCTCCAGAGTAGCTGGGGCACAGGTGCGCACCGCCACGCCTGGCTAATTTTCTCATCTTTTCTTGCCCAGGCTGGTCCCAAACTCCCAGCCTCAAGCTATCCTCCCACGTCGGCCCCCAGAGTGCTGGGAGTGTAGGTGTGCTCTCGGCCGCTGGTGCGAGGAGTCACGGGGGACACCTGTGGGCAGCCCCTCTGCCCGGGGGCTTCCCGAGCCGTGCGTGCGGGGACGGCGCCCTGCTGTGTGCCTTCGCCCGTACCTTTCTCCAGAGCAGCAAAGCCGTGCCCAGGACGCTGAGGAGGGTCAGGAGGCCGGTGAAGCCAAAGAGCAGTGCCTTCCGGGCGCCGTGGGGGGGCTCTCGGTACCCCGAGTCTAGGAGAAGGGGCAGCGAGCAGAGGGGGGAGTCACTGGGAGAAGCTGGGCTCACCCCGCTCCACCAACCCCCAGACGCCCAAAGCCCTGTGTTCTCCTCCGCCAGGACCGTCTGCAACACTCCCCAGGAGGCCCGCAGGGCCCGGCAGGTCCTCGCCAGCCACCTGCTCTGCGAAGCCGCCTTTTTGTGTTACTGCCTTGATTCTCACTGTGGGCACGGACCACACCGCTTGCTCTTTGCTGTCCCTGCCTCGGTGAACTGGCCTCCTTGAGGGACCCTGGACGAGTCATTTCACCTCTTGGGGCCTCTTCTTTTCCCTATGTGACATGGCAGTTCGGGCAGGTGGGAGGGCTTGTGCTGGGACTGACAGAGGGCTGCCCCGTAGGTGAGGGCACAGCGCTCCTCCTCAGCCCTCCCTCCCGCACCCACCCCCATCCATCCATTTGGCTGGCAAAGACTGACGGAGTGCCAGCCACACGCCGGGCACATCAGTGCCATCACCACCACCTCCCAATGCCGGGCGCCAGCCCTTACACGCACCCTCTCATCCCTCCTCATGAAAGGCATCAAAAGGCAGAGCATCGCCACGAGGACCAGGGCCAAGCAGCAAGGTGGGATTCAAACTCAGATCTGCAGATCCCAAAGCCCCAGCCCCTTCCAGTGGGAATCACAGAGCAGGTCAGAGAATCACGGCTTTGAGGATGGGCCCATTCTTAACTTTTGGGGTCATCACACCTTTGAAAGTGTGATGAAAACTGAAAGTCTGTCCCTAGAAAGATGCACATGATCCGGGTGCTCAGGTACACAAGGCCCCCACAAATACGTATGTGCACGTGCCCAATTCTGCAGAAGCCCAACTCCCCGCCCCCCACACTGTGCCGATGAAACGCTGAGACCAAAGGGCCAAGTGACCTCTCTTGGGTCACCTGCCGGAGGTGGCCAGGGGCAGATCACATGCCAGCCTCTGCCCTTCCCACACAAAGGTGGAGCCTTGGCACCCCTGCAAGGCCGGGGTTCCCTGAGGGTGCTCTTGCAGCTTTGCCAAAGCGGGAAGACCAGGCAAGCCACCCGTCACTTCAGATCCTGTGCCCAAACTCTGCCAGTTGAAACCTTTGCCCAGGGAAGAGCCACAGAGGGAGCCTCACCTCTGACCAGGATGAAGATGCCATTGCTGCTCTTTCTCAATCTGAGCCACTGGACACAGCAGTAGTAGGTGCCAGTGGCTGATGAGTCCCGCAGTGTGGTGTTGACCTTGCACTCCAAGGTGGAGGTCTGGTCCCCTGTGCTCAGGGCAGGTCCGCAGCCTGTCTTCTCCTCAGGGCTCTTCCGGCCCTGGAGATCTTTGTGAAAGTAGCGGACTGTGAAGTTTTTGAATTCTGGGGTGTTCGGGTAGGTGATTATGCAGCTGAAGGAGACGGCCTTGTTGGCCAGGGAGACCACAATGGGGAGGCCAGTGTGGGTCACTGACTGTCCTCCTGTAGGGGAAGCAGAGGGAGAGAGTGACAAGTCACTGGGGGCTGCCTTGGTTCTAATTGCTTGGCGACTGAGGCTGGCACCTCCCCTGCGCTCACCTGCGCAGGTGCAGCTCTGACTTCCCATGCACTCACTGTGTGCAGGTGCAACTCACACCTCCTGTACACCCACTGGGTACAGGGGCAGCTCCCACTTCTCATGGACTCACCATGCACAGATGTTGTGCCAGGCGCTTGACACACAGCTCCGCCTCTCTTAATACACCCGAGGACGAGGATGAGTCTCAGGTCAGGGAGGCGGAGCCCCTTGTGCCCAGCCCTCAGCAGGTATGAGGCGGAGCTACCACCCTGTCCCCCCCTGGGGCACCGGAGCCTACACTCCCAGGCCCTCTCCTTTCCAGAGGGCAAGCGGCCACGTTGGATCAAAGCACAGGTCTGGGAAGACAGAGAGCAGGTGAAGAATGAGAAGTACAGAAGGAAGCAGGAAAGCAAAATAAAGAAACGCAAGCGCTTCCCGGCAGTGAGTAGACAGGGAGGGAGGCAGGTCTGCCCACGGTTCTCTGGTGCCAAAGGAGGAGGCGCACAGGCAGCAGGAGGGACAAAACTTTCCCGGAATCTGAGCTGGGAGAGGATTTGTCAAGCTTTTATATCGTATAACAGGCACCATCCGTGAGAGCGGTTTTTCTAACACTGCAGGGTGCTCTATCTGCTATGACCAGGACGCTCAATGGCCATGACAAAGCAGTTCTGCCAGACCCCCTTCCCTCCCCTCCCCAACGAGAGGCTCTTGGAAAACAGTTTGAACCTGGTGTCCCAGCAGCGGCCCTGCCTGGCTGGGCCTCTGACCCCCTCACCACCCCCTGCAGGCTTCTGGGATGCTCTCAGATTCTGAGCCGGGGTCAGCCGCACCCCCAGACTTGAGCTGCACGCAGCCCCGGCCTCGGTATTCCTGTCCCTCTGGACCCTTCCTTCTCCAGCAGCCTAACAGCAGACAGTTCTAAATTGAGGTCGGCAGCAGGCAGCCAAGAACACGCAGGCCGGGTTGTTAATCGGGAGAAGATCGGCGTTTGAGCCGCTCAGAGGGAGCTGCAAGATTTATTTTGTTGGGAGAGTCAGGCGTGGGCCTCCTGCCTGTGGCGAGGGGCTGGCGAGGGGCCAGGCTGGTCTCTTCCCACATCTCCTCAGCTCAGCTTCAAGCCCAAGCCCCGGGAAGGGGGTCCTCAGGGGAGGCCAGGCCTCCTGGAAGATGCAGAGGGAGGGACAGAGGTGGCTCTTCGTGCCAGTTGATCCCTTGAAGCCTCGGCCACACAGATGTTCTGAACTTGGTGTTGAGCCATGAAAGAGACACCCCTCCCTCCAAGCACGAAAGGCACTCACAGTCCCAGGGAATCGACTGGCTACCACAGCGGGTCGGCTTTGTCGTAATGGATATGACAACAGCCGCTCACTGGCGGAATATCCACCGATGTGGCGCCAGGCCCCCCGTCCCGCGGCTCCCCTCTGGCGGGCAGAGTGGGAGGGGATTTTACACCGTACTTTGTGGCTCTGGACTCTATCTCAGGATTGTCGTTAACAATAAATCAGTTTTGTCATAAAACAAGGAGCGTTGATTCAGGGCAGAGGTTTATCTGAAAAGGAAGTGGCAGGGGCAGGGGAGGGGTGCCAAGGTACGGGTGTTGCATGGTACCTCAGGGTCCATGGGCCAGAAGGACAAGAGGCAAGAGGGGTGGCATCAACTGCAAATGACCAAGAGCACCGCTGGCTGCACCCGGGACCCCACCCTGCACACACTCTGTGCACCTGCCCTGCAGCCCCCTGACCTCGGCCTCCGTCTCCTCACTTGGCCAACTCCTGCCTGGTTGCCCAGACTCGGCGTGGGAACCGTTGGCCAACTTTTATCTGCATCCTCCTGTTTGGTTCTCGCAGCGCCCCTGGGCAGCTGGGGCAAGCACCGGCTGGTGTTTCCTCGTGGGGGACAGGGTTGGCGCCTGACCGAAACCAGGAGGATGGTGGCCACGCCAAGGGCACTCCCCCTCCCCGGGGCCCCCTGCTCCTCCTCACGGTGTCTCTAGGAGGATGGACACACTGTCAGTACAAAAAAGCCACCTTCCTCCTTGTCCTGCCAGGAAGACATTTGTCCAACTGTCTTAAAGAATTCTCCCCATTCCAGGTGTCCTTTCAGAGGATGATGGAAGTCGCTACTGCAGTTAAGCTGATCTTTACGATTCTGGGGAAATCTATAAAAATAGAACATCTATTGTTCTACAGCCTTCTGGGATTTGTTATTTTAAGGTGAGCGGGTCAGTGTCATGAAAATGCGTGGCCCCGGCTCAGGCCTGCCCCAGCCAGGAGAGGCTTTGGAGCGAGAACCTCAGACCTCTGTTGTCGCCAAACGGTGAAGACAGGAAGCATCTCTGACCAGCTCAATCAATGGCGACAGCGATCTGGAGACAGCGGGCCAGAAACCGGGGGAGGAAAGGTCTGCGGTTGTGGTCGAGCGCTTGGGTCCTGGCCTGGCAGTGGAGCTAATCGCCTCCCTGGTCCTGAGCTGCCACTGGGCTGTCGGCACCCCAGCGTGGGCCATGGCAGCTGCCTGGCTCCCACCCCCTATCCTGGACATGTGCGGCCAGGAGTGGGGGCCAGGGTGTGGGGTGCTGCCCCCAGCCGGTGTAGACAGGTTCATAGTCATTTCCAAGTCCTCGAATTCTTTTTATTTTTTTTTGAGACAGAGTGTCACTCTGTTGCCCAGGCTAGAGTGAGTGCCGTGGTGTCAGCCTAGCTCACAGCAACCTCAAACTCCTGGGCTCAAGCAATCCTGCTGCCTCAGCCTCCCAAGTAGCGGGGACTACAGGCATGTGTCACCATGCCTGGCTAATTTTTTCTATATATATTAGTTGGCCAATTAATTTCTTTCTATTTATAGTAGAGACAGGGTCTCGCTCTTGCTCAGGCTGGTTTCGAACTCCTGACCTCGAGCGATCCGCCCGCCTCGGCCTCCCAGAGTGCTAGGATTACAGGCGTGAGCCGCTGCGCCTGGCCAAGTCCTCAATTTCTTTCCAGCCATCATTTGTTTTGCCTCCCACAAACATTTAAAGGCTTCCAGTTAGGTGCCCTGGCAGCACCACCAGTCTAACAGGGAAGGGTGGTGTGGAGCAGAGAGAGCCTGGGGTACGGCTGGTGCTGGGAGCCACTGGGTCCCTCTGGGCAGAGGGTGGCATGTTGGTGACCTGGAAGCAGGAGCACACAGACAAGGGAAGGAAAAGGTACGGAAACGTGCCCTGGCTGGGTGTGACAGGTCCTGGGTCAATTAAATACCACAACAATCCTACAAGACAACTATTGCAACCCATTGTGCAGACCAAGAAACAGAGGGTCTTAGAGGCCCAAGGCCACAGAAGACATGAGTAGTGGGGCAGGGTTTGAACCTAGGTTAGTCTGGCTGTGCTGAGGAAGAACAGCCAGCACCCGGCTGAGAAGCAGCCATCAGATATGGTGGGGTGTTTGTGGGGGCATCAGGCACAGTAGCCATCAGACACTAAAAACAGGTTTGTCAGACCCTGGTGGACGTCGCAGATTTTCAGTCAGGTGGCTGACAAGTGGCTGGGTGGCTCCAAGATCACGTGCAGGCCACAGCGGGCAGAGAGGGTGGGTGAAGAGGGGCTCGGGGAGAACTGCAGGGGCCTGCCCTGGGGGTGTCCCCGCCTCACCCCAGGCTTAGGGGGGCTGCAGCGGGACCCTCCCAGAGCTCGGGGTGTATCCTGGTGCCGGCTGCGGCTGCATCACGCTTTGTCCCTTGCTCTGCAAAGGCAGTGTGTGTCCCCCACGAGACAATGCGAGCCAGGCCAGGGAGCTGGCTGGGCACCACCTGCATTGGCCCATGCAGCTGCCTAGAGGGAGGAAGACTGGGGTGTCTGGGAGGGCCCCACCCGCCCAAGGGCTTGGCTGTTTCTTTTGTAGTCTCCAATCCTCCCCTGCCCCTCCCCACCCCCACACGACCACCAGAGCAGATGTCCCCAACTGGGCGGCACGGACTACCCCTGCCAAGCCTGCCCACCCCACTTTGCAGGAGATGGCGTTTTCAGGGGGCCAGTGGGAAAAGCCCAGGCCTGGAGGCAGCAGGCCTGGATTCGGATCCTGGCTCTGCCTCTTAAAGGCTGTGCAACCTTGGCCGGGTGGCTTTACTTCTCTGAACCTCGGTGTCTCCCCTGCAACACGGGGAAAGCAACAATGCCAACGTTACGTTACAGGGTTATAGTGGGACTAAATGGGACCAGAAATTCAGCATGTTTGCCACGGGGCCAGGCTGCCTTGCCCTAGGGGACAGGGAGGAGGCAAGGAAGTCAGATCGTCCTGGAGTCCTCTCTGTGAGTCTGCAAAGGCAAAGGCCAGCCTGCCCTTCTGCTAGCTTAAGCGCAGGGCACACGAGCCCTGGTGGTGGTGGTCCAGGCATGACAGGACCCCAGGGGCCTGGCCCTAGAGGCTCCCCTGCCTGGGTGTGGCATGTGCTGGGCTCTGGGCGGGAAGAGCCAGCTCCCCACAGCCCTGGGCTGCGTCTCCCGCCTGCGCATTCCACCACCGCGTTGGGAAACACTTTACCACCCGCTGGCGCCTGAGTCCTTCCTTTTCCGGTTCTTCTTATGCATCTGTGGCAGCCTGAACTTGGGGTTTGAGAGCTGGGTGGAGTTGGTGCCCTCCCACCCCTGGCCTGGGGACCCCTGCTGAGTCCCTGGGGGCAGCGATTGGCAGGCAGGGAACCTCACCCCGGGTGTGCCAGTGCCCAGCCCAGCAGCTGCCCTCCGGTCACCAGTGTTCAGGATCAGACGGTCCCCCCAGCCCAGCAGCTCCCATCACTCATCCTGCTCCTGCCCGCCTGAGGTTGCAGCGGCTCCATGCTGGAGGAAGCCCAGGAAGGAGCCTGGAATCAATTTACAGGGTTAAGACAAGCAATTAAAACACAGAACACGGAGCATTTCACGCGTGGTAAGGGCACTATTTGTGATCTTCTGGTTTCAGTTATATTCATGCAGTCGGGTGCAGACAGGGTCATGCCTCTCTTAACTTGGGGCCACTGTTAAAAACACTGAAAGTCCTTGGCCCAGAGGATCCAGCTCTTCCTCCCAGGTCCTGCCCTGCCGGGCTTCAGCCGCCAGACCCACCTCCTGTGCCCCTGCTGCTCCTGCCACTCCTCCTCCCGGGTTCTGGGCCACCCTCTATCCCGCTCACTTCCTCCCTGAGCCGCCCCGGGTGCCTGGTGCCCCCGCACAGCACAGACTCCCCGGCACCCACTGCGAAGCCACATGATGAGAAGAGCTAAGGGCCCCAGGGCACAGTCCCCTCTTCCAGACGACAAAACTGAGGCTCGGAGAAAGAAGGAGGTTTGCCGGGATGGTACAGCTAGTGAGTGACGAGGCTGTCACCCGCACTCCTCGCCACTGCTCTGTGCTACCACTTAAAACCTCAAAGCAAGCAAAGGAGAAGCTTCTCAAAGGAAAGAAATATACCCTTTTAAAGGGAGTGTAAACAATCTCAGAGGCCATTTCTTTATATTTGGGCCATGTAGGAGGCAGACAGGGCCAGCAACACGTAGGGGTCAGGGGACGGCGGCACTCAGGAACCCCTGCAGCATTCAGGGGACTGTGACTGTCATCTCAGCCCACACAGAGCCTGTGGCTCCAAAATCAGACATAAGTGACCCCATGAGCCCTTTACAGACTGGCCTTGTGATGAGGCCAACCCAGTGTCCAAAAAGGGGCAGACAGCGTCCCTCTCTTGCCGCAGCAGCGAACTCTGGCGGGAAAAGCATGCACGTGCGGAACACGCGTGGTGTGCCCTTACTGAAAACGCTCCCGCCCCAGAGCTGCCCCTACCCCGTGTCCCCCCTGTCCTTCCCTGGCCTCCCCGAGGCCCCTGTCATCCACCACCTCCGGGCCAGGGCCCGGCCCGCTGCCCCCACGCCTGGAACTCAGTCCTGCCTGCAGCATCCGCGTTGTCAGCCGAGGGTGTGAGGCCCCGATGTGCTGATCAAAGGCATCCCTTCTGACCAAGGTCGATTTTAAAGGAAAACACTTTGATTCTCTAGCCACGGAAGAAAGCAGTTCCCACGGTCTGTATTTCAGGCCTGGAGTTTGCCCTCCAATTTAATTCCGGCATCTCTCAGAGCTGGGCCTTTTTTCAAGCCCATCTGAAAGGCTGCTGGGGAGACGGACCCGGGCTGTTGGTCTCATCGCAGACCCCGGCCATTCACCGGAGCCTGAATCCCAGGACGCCACAGGCCACCGGGACACAGGCATCAAATGTGGCAGCGTGCAGCTAGGTGGCTGGTAAGGGAGGGGCGCGAGGCGGGCGGTGGGCGGCAGGTGCAGAAAGGCAGACTTTGAACAGAGAGTGTTATGGCGCTTAGCACCGGCGCCCTCCGAACAGCCCACCGGACCGGCTGTCACATCTGTCAACACCTCCGGACTGCGCAGATGCATACAGATGTGGCTTGCCTTGGAGCACTTCCACAGCCTGTCCACGGCCCGTTCTCACACTGCTAGACCCCAGACCCAGGGTGCGCAGTGGCCATGCGGGGACACAGCCAAGCGCAGACTGCTCCAACGGTGGGGCTGGTCTGGGAGTGTGGCCCAGGGCAGCAGGGGAGCTGCTCCTCCCTCCACCCTCGAAGAGGGGCATCAGGATGGGGGGTGGGGCCAGAGGGTGGGGGGTTCTGCCTCTCATCTCTGAACAGGGGTGGGTGCAGTGGAGCCAGGGGAGCAGATGCCCCGTAGGGAGTGTTTTGTGCCCCCCACCCAAAGCCCTGCCAGGGAGGCCAGGCCGGGCTGGAAACGGGGTGAGGGCAGACCCTGGGGCTGCAGGAGCCTGGAGGAAGGGCCCAGCCCAGCCTGGGAGGGGCGGGGGCTTCCTGGGGAGGCCACTTTGGGCTGGGTCGTCGTTTGTTCTTTAAATTATAATCCTTCATGTTCCCCCTACACCTCCAATCATAGAAGTGAAGGCTGTGGACTGAGGAAATTCTATAAGTCACAGCAAAAGACGAAGAAGAAAGCTGAACTCGTCTGCAGGTCTGCCACCGACGCCGCAGCCGCGAGCATTGTGGCACCTTTCCCTCCCGTCTCCGTCCCAAGCTGAACGTGGAAGGAAGAGCAGGACGCAGACAGGTGGGGGAGAGCTCTGGAGAGGGGTTTTAAGCACAAGAAAGTTCCTGGGGGGACTTTGGAAGTCTTGAAACAGGGCACTGAGTCGGAGGGACTCAAGAACCATGGGCGAGTTGAAAGGGTTTGTGTCTGGGAGGGGCACCAGGGGATGCCCTGGAGGTGGGCGTGGGGGCTGGATGCTATTCGGAAGCCTGGTGGAGCCTCTGTGGCCTTTTACTTATTATTGTTATTATTGTTTTAGAGACAGGATCTCGCTCTGTCGCCCAGGCTGGGGTGCAGTGGCGTGATTATAGCTCACTGCAGCCTCGAACTCCTGGGCTCAAGCCATCCTCCCCAAGTGCTGGGGTTACAGGTGTGAGCCCCGCACCTGGCCCTCTGTGCGCTTTTAAACTGGGAAGTGACATGATCATATTTGCATTCGAGAACGAGGACAGAAATACTATAGCGTTCCAAACGGTCTCCCTCAGCTGCCTAAAGCCTTCCCCGGCATTAGTGATTCATCCTGTGGGGTTCGTGCCCCTCCCGCCTCAGCCCCCTTTTAAAATATAAATGCTTCTGGCTGTCAACACACTAACTCCTTCCCAGGATGACTCGCCAGCTCGCTTTTATCCTGACTTCTCTTAAATCTCTACCTCCCCCCACGATCCGATCCCACACCCTCTGGGCCGCAAGCTCACCCAGCCCCCAGCCCCCTCCCTCCCCAGCCCTGCCAAGCCCTCCTTCCCACCCCCCCCCCAGTGCACCCCCCGCTGGCTCTGCTGCCATTGAGAGGGCCTCCCTCTGGCCTTTCCCACACGACTTGCCTCTCAAGGCTGGTGCCCACGGCCTCACCTGCCCAGGTGAGTTCAGTCATGCCCCGCACACCTGAGGTGAACACCCTGGGGCAGGGGTGTGGTGATCAGGTGGGTCAGGGGCTGGGAGAGGGGCCAGAGGGGCTTCACAGAAGAGGTAGCCTGAGTTTGACCTTGACAGGCAGCTTGGATGTCACCAGGTTTGCCGCAAGTGAGAGGACACCCTCCAGGCTGAGGGAGCAGCAGGAGCAAAGGCTGGCGGGTGCGGAAGGTGACATCACCCGGCATCCAGCAAGGCTCGAAAGGGGGTGTGCCCATTGAGGGCAGGTGCCAGGCAGGAAAGGGCAGCCCAGGCCTAGAGAGGGTCTCATCTAAGTGTACCTTATCAAGGGGCCAGTGATGGCAGTGAGCCCATTTGTGGTTGTGCCCTGTGGACCCCCGTCCCCTAGTCCCCTGACTCCTTAGGACAAGGTCTGAGAAGGAGAGTTGCCGATTCAAAGAGTATTCACATTTCCAATTTTGGTATGCCTTGCCATGTGGCCTTCGGAAATGTGCCCTTTCACCCTAAGGCCAGCACTGCAAGCCAGTCCCCACATGCCGTGTGAGACCAGCCCGCCCAACAGGAGGCTGCCCCTGCCCTTGGCTCGGGTTGTGCCCGACGCCCCCTTCCCCCACCCAGCAGCAGCACCGACCTGGCCCAGAGTCCTGAAGGGTCCCCAGCTCCCGGCCCTGCCCTTTCTCCATTTCCCCACCACAGCCATTGCAGCCCCAGGGCAGGAGGGGCCAGGAACCCAGCCTAGCCGACCATCCACTGCTTCTGGCTCTTCCAGGACCCTGCACACCCCACCCCTAGGATGAAGTCCCCTGACATAGTGACTCATCAAAGAGACCCCCGGAAGCCAGGCATTTCCTAGCATCAGCCATGACTCCCGTGGCACCCTGGGCCAGTCCTTCTGGCCGTGGCCTGCAGCCCTCCTCTGTGCCTGGCCCTGGCTGGAGGTGGCTGGAGGTGGCCTCAGACAGATGACTTGGGCCTGGCCTGGCCCCTCAGGAGCTCATGTTCTGCGCCCTGGCCTGAGCATGTCCAGGGACAGTGAGTCACCACGGCCCGCAGGAGGTCTGCGGAGGCCACGGTTAGCCCCTTGGCCCATGAGCCCCTGAGCTCTGGGCACAGAGTGGGGTGTGTAGAAGGGACAGGAGTTGGGCCCAGAGGAGCCTGGTGGGCGGGAGGAACACACCTGACCTGGGCAGGTGAGCACTGAGTCCCATCACTCACTGCACCCTCGAGCCCTGTCCCCAGGGCCAAAGCCTCACAGACCCTCCCTCGGGGGTCCCAGGTGCCAGGCCCTGCGGCCACTGGTGGTGCTGGACATGCCTTCCTGTTGCTGCTGGCAGGAGGCCTGCCTGGAGGAGGCCGAGCACACAGTGGGGTGAGCATGTGGAGGCCTGGGGTGCTCAGCCAAAGTCTCCTGGGACTCAAATCCAGGCTGGGCAGGCCATCCTCTCCGGGCAGCCCTGAGCTCCGCCTGCCAGTTTCACGTCTGCCTCCTCCTCTCCCTCTCACCAGGCTCACCTGGTGCGTCCCCCCCACCTTCTCTGGCTTCAGCCCCGACCCCAGGCCTACCGCTCGTGTCCCCACTGCGCTGAGGCCTCGCTCAGATCCACAGGGAGGGGCCATGCTCCCCCTGCACGCAGCATCCACACTCACACCCACGCGATTCGGGGTGAGGGGCTGTGTCCTCTGCCCTGCCCGAGAAGACCCTGGGCTCAGCCCCACCTGGCACCAGGAGACCACCCGGCCCTTCCAGCCCTTCTGTGGCTTCCCCCTAGTGCCCCTCCCGGTGGCATCACGTCCCACCCTGCTCCAAACTCGCTGGGGCCGAGGAGCTTGATTCCTCCTGTCATTGTTACTATTTCCTGAGCGTCCGCTGGGTGCCGGGCACCGTGCTGGGACTCAAGGATCAGAAGCCACGTGAGTCTGCACAGTCCCTTTTGATTTTTTCAACCACTTAAAAATATAAAAACCATTCATAACTGGCAGGTCAGGCACGCAGCTGCAGTGGGCTGGAGGTAGCCCACGGGGCCGTGGTTTGTGCCCCTTGCTCTGTGGCCACGAAAACAAACAAACGTCGGCCACCCCGTCCACTGGATGCAGCTTTAAAAACACAATGTTGAATGAAAGAAGAGGGTCACAAAGGAACACGCACAGCATCGTTCCAGTTGCAGAAAAAAGTTGAAAAGCAGGCAAAACTCGCCTCTGTGGCTCAGTGACGGTACTAATGATCAAACTGTAAAGAAATGCCAGGAAGTGACCGCTCTAAAAGTCAGGATGGTGGTTCCGACCTCGGAGGGGAGGGAGGGGTGTCTGGGGAGGTACAAGGGCCTCTGGGGCACTGGAATGTTCTCTGTCTTGACCTGGGTGGCAGTCACACAGGACGCTGTTTCACAGCGTTTATGATCCGGCGCGGCACTTTTCTGCACGCGTATTATATTTCACAATTACAAAGGAGAACGCGGCGAGACAGGACCTGTCGGGAGGGGGAGGGCGTCGGGACCCCTGCCTGACAGGCATTCACGATCCGAGCACCAGGGACTTTCCCCTCCAGCCCCAGAACCTCTCCGGCCCTCCCTCTGCCCTGCCGCCTGGCCTTTCCGCCTTTGTTCCCGCTGTGCGGCTGCTGCTCCCGCACTCCCCACCCGCTGCCTGGGAGCGGGCCTCTCCCCGCCTGCCTGGCCCGGAGCTTTCCGTTGGATTAGACAAAGATGAAAAGCAGAGGCCGCTCCTGAGAGGGGCCAGGGGCCGGAGCTTCGGGAAGGGAGACAGGAAGCCTCAGCCGGGCAAAGGCAGAGGCTCCTGGACGCCTTTTGGATGAAAAAGGGCCAGTGACACCTGGGTCCAGAGCAAACAGGAGGGGAGGCAAACCTGCCTCGGGAACTTCCCGCCTCGGGTCACATTGTCTGGCTGAGTCTCTCCCGGTCACCACCTGGCTGACTGAGGTTTGCGCGGCTCTGGGGTCCCCCGGTGCCTAGAACTGGTCCTCCTCAACGTCTATTTGAGAAATAAATAAAGCCCAGCTTTCTCAAAAGGCCAAGAGGAGAGAGGGGACTGACATTTGTTGAGGACACTAGGCTCAGAAAGGTTAAGTAAATTGCCTGAGGTCACACAGCACTCAAGAGAAGAAGGCAAGCCTTGAACTCAGGTCTGTCTGGCCCCAAAGTCCTTGGAGGTGATGGAGACCCAGGAAGGCAGGGCTGAAGTAGGAACAGCCGCTCCAGGGAAAGCCGAGCTTCCAGCTCCCACGATCCACCCGGGAGGAGATCACCAGTGGCGGCGGGAGCCCTTGGGAAAAGCAGTGTGCAGAGGGGTCAGGACACTCGCACCCAGGAGGAGGGGGGATGGGAGCAAGAGAGGTCCTGAGATGCCTCCCAGGGTGGGCCAGAGACCACGAGAAAGGAGCCTGTGGCCTCACCGACCCGACCATATCTCAAGTCTCCACGGCCCTGCCAGGCTAGCCGGTGGCTGGCATTCATGAGCAGTACCCACAGGCCGGGCTCTCAGTGTCCAGGACGGCACTATTATCGTACCCATTTAACAGATGTGGCAATTGAGACACAGGGATACAGGGTCCTGGGGTGGGTGGCAGAGCTCAGATTGAAACTCAGGCTGAACACTGTGGCCTGCCCTCTTAACCCCGCATCCTCTCATGTTGAGGGAAACCTTGCAGACTCAGCCACCTGGGCTTCGGCGAGGACGCCAGGGACCCCTCCCGTGGACACAGCTGAAGGGTGCCAGCTGGGTGGGAACTGGCAGGTGATGGAGCTGGTTGCACCAGGCTGATGGCTGAAGTCAGGGCGCTTTGGAAGATGCAGGAGGGGTAGGATTCCTTCCCCCAAACCTCAAATTGCAGAGCCAAGGAGGTGGGGGAAAGGTGTGGGGAGGGGTGTGGAGCAACAGGTAGATGAAGGGGGCTGGAGGGGCAGGACCGAGAGCACTTGGGGTGGGCCATCCGCTGCCCCAATGCCTTTTAGGACTGTGGTCCCCGACCCCGGGGCCAAGGCCCAGCTCCAGTCGGTGTCCTGTCTGGAACCAGCCATGTATCACCGCCTGAGCTCCACCCCACGGCCCCACCTCCCCCAACTGTGGAAAAACTGCCTTCCACGACACCAGCCCCTGGTGCCAAAAGTGTTGGGACAACTGTTCTAGGCAACCACGCGGGTGTTTTGGCCTCTTGAGAAACAGCAGTTTCTCTTTTGTGAAAGGTTTGTTGCAATACAGGGGGGAAAATATGTTTTTGTTTGCAGTTGAGACTGTTACAAAAGAGCTTTTCCGGCAAAGCCTCTCGTACCGGTCAGTTACAGGAGCGCTGGGTGTCTCCTAGGGAAGAGGGACCACACACAGAGAAATGGTGGGAACTGGGGGAAAATTAGGTTAAAAATGACTAAGTGTGAGTTCAAATGCATGTCACCAACAAACGGCACTTCCGGTACCCCGGTCATCTTTGCACCAGACCCTTGGGGGGGCACACAGGTCACCCAATGTCACTGGGGGCTGGGCCCAGCCTGCACAGACACCACGTGGGGCAGCTCTTGCCTCCCCAGGGTAAAATTTTCTGAGAAAAATGATCTTTGCAGTAAAAGATAAGAGGTGCCCCATGGCTGGGCCCGGTGGCTCATGCCTGTAATCCTAGCACTCTGGGAGGCCAAGAAGGGAGGATCGCTCGAGGTCAGGAGTTCGAAACCAGCCTGAGCAAGAGCGAGACCCCGTCTCTACTATAAATAGAAACCAATTAATTGATCAGCTAAAAATATATAGAAAAAATTAGCTGGGCATGGTGGTGCATGCCTGTAGTCCCAGCTACTCGGGAGGCTGAGGCAGGAGGATCGCTTGAGCCCAGGAGTTTGAGGTTGCTGTGAGCTAGGCTGACGCCATGGTACTCTGGCCTGGGCAACAGAGTGAGACTCTGTCTAAAAAAAAAAAAAGGCGCCCCAGAGCCCACAGCCCCCAAGGGCCTGGCTGGGCTGAGGCTGAGCGGGGTCTGACCCTGGCCTCAACTTACCAGCCAGGCCCTGAGCAAGTTCACTGGCCTCTGGGAGCCTCCCTTTCCCTTTCCTTAAAACGGTGCTGGGGAGGCCAGTGGGTGCCCCAGGGCTGCTGTGAGGGTGGATGGCACACGTCCAGTTAAGGCGCAATAAAGGCTAACTCATGATCACGAGAATAATTGTCACTTACAGCATGAAGGAGAGCCAGGGTGGAGCAGAAGGGGGTCGGCAGCTTCTGGAAGCCACCTCAGCTGAAGCGAACACAAAAGAAAAGCACCTACTCCACAGTGGGGCGGCTACGACAGGCTGCAAGGGGGTCGGCCGGTGCCCAGGCCAAGCGGGGACAGAATCTGGAAGAACTTACTGAGCACGAGGAACCCCGGTGCTGGCAGCCCCGGAGGAGGACACTCCCGGGCCTGACAAACTCTCCCGGAGGCCACATCCCCCACGGCCTGCCTGGGCCAGGCCCCAGCTTCGGAGGGCGCCTGACCCCAGCAACGGGGCACCTTCGGAAAGACACGCTCGCGTCCTAAGATGCTTGGCCTCCGGTTGTTTCAGGAAGTGGGAGGCGCAGCCCTTTTCGGCAGTTTTGTGCCCAGGGCGCAGTGCCCTGCGGCTGGCCCTGGCCTCCCCCTCTCTCCCTGGCTAACGCCGGCAGCAACGCCGGGATGGCTCTGCCACTGGCAGGTTCAGCGTGGCGGCGCCACCGCAGCAGCCACGTAAGATTCCTTGGGCGTTGAGCCGTCCCTCCCCACTGACCCGCACCCGACCCAGCCGCGCAACGTCCACCTCCTTGTTTAAGGGCTGCCGGGGGAGGCTGTTAGCACAGCAGCGAGGGGCCAGTGCTGTCCCCCGCCCCTTCAAAGGCCACCTTGGCAAGGCACTAGCTAAACATCTTCTTGGTCCCTGAAGGCTTCCCCTGTGAAGTCTGCAATGTTCAAACGACAACCAGCAAATCCCTGGAGACAGGTCCCCGGGAATTAGCCGCACCGGCCGGATGAAAGCCGCTCTGATGTACGTGAGAAGAACGTGAGAAGAGTTCTCTCGTTCTCGGCGAGAGAGTACGTGAGAAGAAGCAAGACAGACGCTACCTGCCAGCCGCAGGGTCCAGGGCAACAGGAGCCAGCCGAGGCGCCAGGAGGCCATGGGGAGGCCGGGAGGGCGCAGGTGACCCGGCAGGGCCCGCCGCCACGGACGCCGGCTCAAAATCTGGGCCTTCTTTTCCAGTCAGTGGCCCTCCTTCCTCTTTAGTTCTCGGGGGGAGGGCCCACGCCGGCCGCCAGCAGCCCCGGTTCCCCTTTGCGTTCCCAGGAAGTTCCTCCCTAGTGGCCTCTCTGCTTCCTCAAGCCTTCGCCGGCCAATCCCGCTCCCTGGACCTTCAGCTCAAGCGGCAAGACCAGCCCTGGCCAGGGGTGGCTGCCAGGTGAGGGATCTGGGCCTCAGACCTGTCCAGGCCACGAGACCAGAAGGGCTGGGACAGGGACCCAAGCCTCCCTGCTCCAAACCCTGGGGGGTTCCGCCCTCCTCGGCCCCACAGTCAAGACATTGGGACCACGTAGAGGGGGCCACAGGATTGCCATGGGAACGGAGGGTCCTGGTTTAGCTCCCCACTTCTGAATCACCTTTAAAACGACCACAATTGGCCGGGTGCGGTGGCTCACGTCTGTAATCCTAGCACTCTGGGAGGCTGAGGTGGGAGGATCGTTGAGGTCAGGAGTTCGAGACCAGCCTGAGCAAGAGCGAGACCCTGTCTCTACTAAAAAAAATAGAAAGAAATTAGCTGGACAACTAAAAATATATATATAAAAATTTAGGTGGCCATGGTGGCACATGCCTATGGTCCCAGCTACTTGGGAGGCTGAGGGAGGAGGATCGCTTGAGCCCAGGAGTCTGAGGTTGCTGTGAGCTAGGCTGATGCCACAGCACTCTAGCCTGGGCAACAGAGTGAGACTCTGTCTCAAAAAAAAAGAAAAAAAGACAAACGACCACAACCGTGTTCACACAAACTTCCCCTCTCAAATATCCCAGGAATCCCTTGATAATGTGCTTACCAAAGAGTAGGGTTTTAGGTGGGGGTGGAGGTGCTAGGAGGATGGGGTGGGCGCCAGGAGCCACATGCTCCCAGCCTCAGAGAGGACCAGACACATCTGGGGACCAAAAGGCAGGCTGCCCAGCAAGGGCCACTGTGGGTCCCTGGAAGAAGCCTAGGGGACACCTCCTCTCTGGCTTACCTTAAATGTCATCTCCTCCCTGTGGCTTCCCTGAACCTTAGCTCACCCCGTCCCGCCACCCCCGCCGTGAGACATAGGAACTGCTTCCCCATCTGGCTGCACAGCTCAGCCCTGTTCTCGCCTCCAGCAGGTGCCAACACAGGGACAGTGACAGTCTGCTGTTTGCTGCCAGGGCCCCTTTCCTCTGTGCACTGGGAGCCGTTCACCCTGTGCAGCCTGGAGCCCAGCACGGGCCTGATCAGGTGTGGCCGCGGTCTGCCGGCTGTCTGGAGCGACAGAGGAACGCAGCTGGGGCCGGAGGGTCCTGGCTGGAGGAGGAAGTGGGTGGAGAGGCGGCTGAGCTGCTGAGACCTTGTCTCTTTCTCCGTCGGTGCCCTTGGCCCCCCACATAAATATGGTTGTGCCAACCGTGCTAGAAAGAAGACCACAGCCCCCAAAGGCAAAGCAACTTGCCCAAGATCGGGGCAGGTCCTTGGGGCAGGAATTCTAACCCCGGGCTGTGCGAGGCTCGCTTCCCACCTACAACGGCCTGTGCAGCTGAATCCAGGCACCGGCTGCAGTCCCGGGATGGCACCTCGAGGTCCAGGTTCGGTCACTGCCCAAATGCCTTTGCCTCAGCCACCCCGCACGTGAGCAGTGGAAACCAGAAGCTGTTTCCCACCAACGCCAGAGCGTGGGAGGAGCAGGACAGCCGCCAGGAGCACAAGACATTTCCTGCCGGCGCCCGGGGGGTTGGGGGGGTGGGGAGGGGGCCGGGGGCCCCAGTGGTGTTGACTGCTGACCCATCACGGTGATACATGGTCGCGTATGTCACAGCAAGACACAGATAATCTGCTCCACGCTGTTCCCCAGCTTCTGGGGGAGCAGGTTGTCTAAGCGCCTCGACGCGATGTGGTAGACCTCATGCCAGTGCCCCGGGCACAGAGCGAGTGCTCAAAAGGCTCAGTCTGTGCCTCCACAAGTCTCCTTATGGCTTGGCACCAGGAGGCAGCCGAGAGCCAAGGTGCCCGGATGATGGGACCCTGCCCTTCCGACACCGGCGCTGGCTCCGCCCCGCCCAGGGGCCACCTGGCTGCACCCCGTGCTGGCTCTGTGCTCCCCAACCTCCCAGAGCTTCACGGCAGCTCAGCCGGGTCCAGCCGGCCTGCTCCCACCCGGCCCGGCCTCCAGCCTGCGCCCGGCACAGAGGTGCTCGAGTCGGGGGTGGTGAGCACGAGGCGGGGGTGCGGGCCTTCCTCCCGGCCTGTCGCGGAGGCTGCGCCTGACCCTGAGCACAGAGTGGGCTCTCGGCAGGCGTTGGGACAGCCAGACCTGGGCATGGGGCCACAGCCTCTCCAGGTGGGCCCCTGGAAGAGAGGCTGAGGGTCCCGGCGGGGACAGGCCTTGGCAAGGCGCCCACAGGCCCAGGCTGTGCTGTCAGGGCCTCGGTTCTGGCCCTGACTGGCCTCGGGGGCCAGGACGATAGAAGAGAAACCACTGCACAGCCACAAAGCTTGTTTTTGTCAAAACTTCCTATCCCCTCTCGCGGTTCCTCGCCTGTGCCCCTGGTGAATAAGCAGAGGCGGCCCGAGGGCAAGGCGCGGAGGAGCCAGAAGCCTGCATGGCCTCAGGACTTTGCAGGTGAGGTCGTGGGGACGGCACCTCTCAGCCACAGGCTTGCATCCAGGGCCCTGGCCTCGCAGCGGGCGTGGACGTGGAATTCCCCAGCCAGTGTCTGGAGCGGGAGCTGGGTGACCTCAGCACCAGCAGCCTGGGGCAGCTGCTGAACGCCGGACATTGCTCTAGGGGTTTTAATCTCCTAACCAATTTGATTCTCACCGCAACCCTATGAAGTAGGAACTCTAATCATTTCCATTGTACAGATGAGGAAGCTGAGGCTGGAGGAGGTTAAAGTAATTTCTAACTGCTACTCAAGCCCACCTGGATGGCAGAAGTGTGTATGGTGCAAAAGAGGGGGTAGGGGGAGAAGGAGGGGCTGGTTGGGGGAGTGCCCAGGAGGGCTTCATGGAGGAGGTGGCAGCCCTGAAGGAGGAGAAAGTTGGGTGGGGAAATGGAGGAGCACAGGTGTCCCTGAAGTCCCCAGGGGCCTCCTCCCCACTAAGACTAAAGCTTTCCAAATGGGACCACAATCGCTGGGCCCTGTTTTCCGCTTAGTTCCATGCACACTTATTCTGTGCCTCCTGTGTGCTGGGCTGTGTGGCCATGACCAAAACCTAGGTCATGGTTTTGTCCTCAAGGCCTCGCGTGTCGAGAGACGGAAACATCTCCAGGATTTCCAAATGCCCAAGTGAGCAAGTGCGGGCGGCTGAAGGGCCTCCAGCCTGGTCACTGGTCACCGTGAGGTCCTGAGTTCCCCGAGGTTCCTCTCCAGGCAGCGCTGTGGCTGGCAGGTGCACAGGAAGCAGAAGTGCTGTGGGACGGGAACCACGCTGCTCCCTGCCCCGCCTATGGAAGTCACTTCATTCCTCCCTGAAGACTCCCACACCAGGAGGAGCCAAGCCACCCAGCAGGGGTGACCTCTCAGAAGGAACCTCCAAGCTGGCCGGGTGGCTGAGACAAACAGCTTTCCACTTCCCAGGTCCCCCACGCCCAGGGTGCCAGGGCCGACACTCTTTAGACTGAAACAGGATCTGAACCTTTCACCTGTCTCAAAAATGCGCACTTCTCATCTCTGAGGATAATCAACTCGAACAAAAGACTGACCCCGGACCTCCACTTTCCACCTGGCAGAAAACCCAGCTCCAACAAACGACTGTTTAAACAATGGTGAAAAGGGCTACCATTCTTGAAATAATGGTGAATGGATGGTGAGATAATTCTCACCATAGATGCTGATGCTCCTAGTTTCCTTCCACCTTCTCCTTCCAGCACCCGCACATGAAAAAGGGCAGCTGCCCTCCCTTCCCAGGAGTAGCCTGGTTTTCTTTTGGGTCCTTCTTGTACCATGTAGCAGTCCTGCACTGGGTGGTGCTGACCCTCACCTGCAGACAGGCAAGTCCACCTGGAGGCCACCTGCCCTGCTCCCTGGGCCCGAAGCCCGGCCCCGCTGAGCTCCAAAGTCCCCTCGCAGCTTGAGCTGCCCGTATATTTGGCTCTTGAGCATTTGCTTCATGCCAGACTCGGTCCTAAAAGCTTTTCCTGTATGTCAGTGGTCACAGAAACCTCGTGCAGGAGGTGTTATTATGGCCCCATTATACAGATGAGGAACCTCAAGTTCAGAGGACACGAGCCCCTTGCTCAAGGCCACATGGCAAGTGGACCCAGGACTTGAGCCCCAGTGACTGTAGTGTTCTGCAAGTCACCTGATTTTTCAGTCAGGGCAGGTATTGTCACCTCATTTTAAATATTTGGGGATGGAGAAAAAGAGTATGTGACCTGCTGGAGGTCACAAAGGGAGCCAGAGGCACACCTGGGTCCAGGGTCCAGAGCCTTCCTCCTGGACATACACGCACAGTTAGGCAAGACCTTCCCCGCTAAGCTGTGCGACTGCCCCCACCCCCCACCCCGTCATGCAGAACGTAATCCCAAAGATCTGGAGAAAACAGAAAACAAAGGTGGCACCATTTTCAACATTCATTCCATATCCACCAGGAGCCAAGGCTTTGTGGGGCTCAGGCCCTGAGCACAACCGCGTCTCTGGAAGAGACAAGCGCCGACCCAGAGGCTGGTCGCTGGAGGTCCTGGGGCGGCAGGCGCAGAGCCACCAAGCCCTGCGCTAATGTCCCCACTTCCCTTCCCCTCCACGCTGACAGCCCCAGGCAGGCTCGTGCTGATGGCGCCACCTGGTGGCAGACGTGAGAACGCCCTTACCTGAGAGTGCTTTCTCTCGTGACCCTCTCTTTCTTCCCTACAAGGGTCCTGGGCTGGCTGGGGGGGTTGCCGCCCAGCAAGATCAGGCCAGGCTTGAGTGACAGCGAGGTGGGGCGGGTGGGGGGTTGGGTGCAGGCAGAACTAGGCATGTGCAGAGCGGGCTGTGGGAACGGGGTGCAGGGCGTGGCAGCTGCAGCACCCCCACACGCCTCTCGAATGCCCTTCCTCTGCACCCCTGAGGCCAGGCTCTGTTCCAACCAGCCGCTTCTGCTGGCAACATTTTATAACCTCTAGGGCAGTTTCCGCTGGAGCTGGTTATGGGTCAGGCAAAGCAGTCCCACCCTTCGCAGGCACAGCTGGGGGCTTTCTGGGCTGGGCTCCCCAGTGTGAGTTCAGCCAATTAAGGACACAATTAGCCTCCCCTGAGGTTAATCCATGCTTTATTGTCCTCAGGGCTCTACGGGACAGAGAACCCTAATCTCCTGTGGGCAGAGGGGGTGTGGCAGGACTAACTATCCAGAGTCCTGGACCCGCCCATAGATTTGAGCCAGGAGGCTTCAGGGGCCTGGCAATCCGCATTGTTAGGTACCCCGTTCTCACACTTGAGAAACTGCTGGAAGCACTGCTTTGTCCTCCTTTCCCCTTTTCCCCCTTCTCCTCCCACCTGTCCTCCCCCTCCCCCTTCCCCCAACCTTCCCTCCCTCCCACTCCCTCCCTCTGCCTCTTTCTTGGAGGGTCTCAGGTGTCCTAGGCAGAGCTGGACAGGCCCCTCAGTGTGCACCTGGCCTTGCCTCTGCAGGCTGTCAGGGGCAGTGTCCTCACGGCAAAGTGGGGGCGAAATGCCCCCCTGGTAAGGGTTGGGGAAGAACAGCTAAGTAACAGAGCTGGGAGCATTTTGCAAACAATACAACTCTGATAGAAAGGTCCTTGTTCTGCCTTAAATCTTTATTCGGCCTCTCTCCTGGTCGGTCCCTTTAGGAGGAGCTTGGGGGAGTCACAGAGAGGGGCTGCAGGGGCACAGCGGGGAGGCTGGGGCAGGAGGAGGGGCAGGAAAGGGAGGCTGCTGTTGGAGTTGGGGTTCCAGGGTCAGGGGGCAGGGGGGGCCTTCTCTGAGGACTCTCCTCACACTCGGCCTCCTTCCCCAGGAGAGCTTTGCCTTCCTCTTGTGTTCACCCTCTCCTCTCAGCCCTGCAGCCTCTCTGGCTCCCACTGTCTCTTCCCTTTGCACTGCAGCTAGGCCAGCTCCCCCAGGCCCCGAGGGGCGGGGACAGTAATGGCTTAGCCGTGCAGACCTGGTCAGAGTGAGAAGGCTCTAGGTTCAGGGACAATAAAGAAACTGGGCCAGCACCTCTAATTCTTGCGGGGGCCCAGAGGTCCCCTTCAAGGATCCAGGAGGAACTTTAGGTCACTTATTCACTCAATCAACAACCTCTCAAGGACATTGCTCTGGCTCAGGCCCTGTCCCGGGTGCCTACCACGCAGGGCAGAGCCTGACACCCACTCTTCTAAGTCACAGCCCAGGGTGAACCCAGCGTGAAAGGGCGACAGCCCAGACCAGGCCAAGGCTGCCACGGAGGCCACGGCCAGGCATTCATAAAGGCTCTGTAAGAAGCTTCCAGGAGGAGACAAGAGCGCTGGCAGGAGGGGCCGGGGTGTCCTGCTCAGGCCAAGAGGCTGAGGCTGGGAGAGGCCCAGGAGGGCCGGACTGAGGCGGCCTCCCTCCTCCCCTGGGCCTCCCGGTGAAAACTACCTTCCCTCTCCGGCATCCACAGTTAGACGCATAATACGTCTTTACTGGTATTGCAACTAGTATTGCTTTCCACCGTTCATTTCACACGCACAGATTTGCCACCAGATGTCAGGTTCAGTAGCTCTCTGGCCGGGCCAGGAGCCTGATGTCGCTCATGACACGCTTTCTAGGAGGAAAGCCTCCCTCGGAGACAAGCCCTTTGCCAGGCGGAGGCTTCCCGAGCTGGGTGCACCGGAGGCCCGTTCTGTACACAACGCCCTGCACACTGGGGAGATGCTGGTGGACTTCTTAGGACCGGAAATGCCCAGGGGACGTCCCGATTGACAGTAGCCACAGTCGGTCCTTGGTCGAGACGGAAGAGGAGGAAGGGAAAAATCAGCGGAGGCCAGACTCGTGTCTCCAGCAGGTCGCAGCCCAGCGAAGCTTCGCTCCCCAGAAGGGAAACTCCTCTGGGGCAGAAGGGGAGTGTTTCCAGGCTTTTCCCGCCCGCCTGGCAGGGAGCCTGGGCCCGAGTCACCGCCTTCCTGGGCTTCCCTTTCCCTGCTCTGCTCCCAGCATCTGCCGGCTTTGTGTCAGCACCGTCCGGAAGATGAGCCAGTGCAGGCGCACGGACGAGGACATCTCTGCGCTGCTGCCATGCGACAGGGACTCGGGTACTTGCCAGATGCAGCCGACCTCAGAGTGGGCAGGAGGCGCTTCGTCACCTGCCCAGGGCCTGCACCTGGACAGGGCTCTCCCTTACCCCTCACCCTCAGCCTTCCTGCCTCTCCTGACCCACCGGGACAGGGCGCTGTCTGGGGGAGGAGAGATGGGGAGGAGGTGGCCTAGATGGGCAAGGAAGCCTGTCCTTGCCAGACGCTTGGCTCAGGTCCACCCCGCCAGGCAGGTGCTGCTGTGTCTGCGTTTCGCAGAGGAAACGAAGGCTCAGGCAAGGGAAGTCACTGTTCTAAGGCCACACAGCCTGCGACGGCAGAGCTCGGTTTCTGGGGTTCGAACCCAGTTCTGCCTGGCTCACAAGTGCTGCCTGGTGAGCGTGGGGTGTCTGCACCCCTGCCCAGGTGGGGTGCGCTCCCTGTGCCCTCTCACCTGCCCACCTGCCGCAGGCGGGGAGCAGGCCACGCTCAGGTATCTGCCCAGTGACCGGAGGGGGCCCTGCGTGGAGCCTTAACAGAGAAGTGATCCTAAAAAGTCGGTAAGAGATAAATAGGACCTTGGTCACAAACCTGTAGGAAGCAGAGGTCAGAATCCGAGAGCCAGAATCCCACCCCACGCAGGCAGAGCCCGGAGAGCAGGGAAGAAGGTGGCCTCAGTCCAAGTTCTCTCTTGGGTTCAGTGCCCCAGGTGTTAGGGGTGCCCCAAGGCCGGTGCTGGGCCTTGTTCTGAGAAGAGGGGAAAGGAAGCCCCCCCCCCCGGGCCCCCCCCGCCCCTTCCCGCCTGCCCCTTCCGCTGTATCCCGCTGCTGGCCGGAAGCTCGGCTGCCCTGGCAGCCCCTGCCCTGCCTATCTGGATCTTTCCCTTGGAGTTTTGAGCCCCAGGCCCTTCTCCCCAGTGTCCTAAGCAGGTCTGTTTTCTCCGGCATGTGAGGGTGGGGGTTCATGGCCCCCCAGCCTCTCCTCCAGGCCAGGACATCCCTGGTCATGTTCATCCCCTCAACACAGCTTCCAGACCCTTCTCCATGGGGGATCCTCCAGCCTGTCTCCCCTGGTGCCCAGATAGGGCGTGACCAGCGCAGAAGGTCAGCGTAGGACATGTGGCTCCTGGGGATCCCCTGGCTCCTTCAGGGTCCCCCATTTCCTCCTGGCTGGGATTGGGCCTTTGCCACAACCCTTTTATGCCCCAGAAAGCCCTTGTTTCCCCCTGGGATGTGGGTGCCCATCCCCACATGGTTGTCTTTGGTGGCGCCCATGACGCTGAGTAATGTGCACGTCCCTCCCTTCCCTAAGAGACCCCTCAGGTGGCCCTTAGGGAGAGGACCCTTCCCTCTGCCCCATCCTCATCCCAACCCAGTACCTCACTGGCTGAGACTGTACCCTAGTCGTCCCGATTTAGGAAAAGACATGACAGGCTTTGGGGTCCACTCTCCGGGAGGAGGGTTGCAGTTTGGGCAAGGACACCACTCCCCCACTCAGCACGGCCCACAGGAGGCGCGGGGACCACTCTGTAGGGCGCAGGTCAGGAAAGATGGCGGAAGGGGGGAAAATGACATCTATTAAGGACTCAGGAGGCCCCCAGGCGTGTGATTCCCATTTGACAGGGAAAGAACTGGGGGGGGGGGGGTGGCGGAGACAATCAAGTCACCTGAGATCCCAGGGTGAGGCGGAAGTAGGATTTGGACCCAGGCGGCTCTGGCTCCCGAGCCCCTTTGTTCTTCCTAAACTGCCCGTTGAAAGCACAGAGGGGCCGGGCGCGGTGGCTCACGCCTGTAATCCTAGCACTCTGGAAGGCCGAGGTGGGCGGATTACTCAAGGTCAGGAGTTCGAAACCAGCCTGAGCGAGAGCGAGACCCCGTCTCTACTATAAATAGAAAGAAATTAATTGGCCAACAAATATATATAGAAAAAATTAGCCAGGCATGGTGGCGCATGCCTGTAGTCCCAGGTACTCGGGAGGCTGAGGCAGGAGGATTGCTTGAGCCCAGTAGTCTGAGGTTGCTGTGAGCTAGGCTGACACCATGGCACTCACTCTAGCCTGGGCAACAAAGCGAGACTCTGTCTCAAAAAAAAAAAAAAAAAAAAAAGCACAGAGGAAGTTGGTCGCTGGCACAGAGCGAGGTTTGGTGGGGTCTGGGGCTTACAGGTTTTGAGGGGGCTGTCATGGAGAAAAAAGCAAAACACAATCACAAAACCAAAATTAGACACGGCAGTGAATATCAGCTTCCCGTTCTAATGAGAACTGCACGTTCTAAATTTTAAAGTGTGGTGAATACCATAAACACAGAGCAACTCAGACACGCAGCCGGAGGGTTGTGTTAACTGCCCGGCCACGTCTGCAACACACCCGCACGCTTCCCGACTCTGATCGCCTCTGTGCACAACGGGGGCTCGCGGTGCCGTATTCTATAAGGAGAAGAGAACTTTGATCGGATTTCCTTCATACAGGAGCAGTCACGGTGCAGGGCATGTCAGGTCATCTCACGGGGGAAGAACCTGCAGTGCTCCTTGGCTGGCCCTCACGCGTCACCAGGTATGGTTTTGATGCTTCCATCACAGGGACCTATTTTGAGTTTTATGTTATCTTTGTTGATGTAAATATTTCATGCCAAATCATCAAGAAATTTAAATTTTTTCCCATCGTATTCACTGGATTCATTCTCCTTCCTTCATGGGTGGGAGTGTCCCTGGAAGCCATCGGTACCCTGGGACAGCCAGCAATAACTGAGCCACGCGTCGTGTATCCGTGAGCCACGTGAAGCATTCCGTGATCCCGAGCTAAAGGCATCTCCGCACCACCTGCTCCCAAAGCTCCCACGGCCGGTCCCGCACCCTCCAACTGGGTGGGGGGTGGGAGGAGGGAATCTGAATGGAAAGAGACTTAACTGAGGTTGAAATGTCTCCGCTTTGCAAACCTTTCAGGAACACAGGATCATGTGAACACGTTGCAATTGCTTATTGCAATTCAGCGGCAAAAAAAAAAAAAAAAGAATTTCGTTTTGCTGGAGGCACTGACTTAGCAGGCACGTACAAGCAGGTGGAGTCTGGGGACCGCTTCTCGGCTGTTCCAGAGAAAATACCCTACAGAGGATGCCGCAGCCAAACTCCTGCCAGTATTTTCTCTCACTCAGGGGGCCGCGCTGCCGAAACACCCAGAACCTGAGCCTGCGCTTGGCGGCAAGAGAACTGGGTTCAAGGCCCAGGCCCACCTCTTCCTAACTGTGGGAACTTGGGCAAGTCCTGTGGGTCCTGTGAGCTGAAGGTGAGAATAGTTCGAATTCCCCACCCTGCCCCAGAACTGAAAGAGGCCCTAGGGATGTTCTCACTGATGAGGCAGCTCTGTCTGGGGAATTCTGTCATTTAGGGTTCTGCCCGGTTGACCCAGGATCCTGGTTTTGGGCTGTACTCCACACCTGCATGTGCCCAAGCCCGAGCCTGCCCTGCACACCCTGGGCTCTTGGCAGCCGGCAGCCGCTCTGAGGAGGAGAAACCAGGGGTCTCCTTTCACTCCCTGCCAGGCTGGATGGATGACAGGAGGCTCCACCTCCGGCCCCGGAGAACTCCAGCCCGCACTTTGCCTCCAGCTTGGAGGTGCAGGATCCGGCTCCCCTTCATCCTGGCATTGAGCAAAAGCGCAGTTGGATCAGCTTTTCATCCATTTTCTGAAAATGTGGGCATTGAGGGATGTCCTGAATCTTGCAGAATTCTCTATGTTGCGCCCTGGCCACATGTCAGTGCGGCCCTGAACCTGACCGTGGGTGGACGCTCTGCTGTCTGCCAGCCCCTCTGTCACCCACAGCCCCACCCACAGCCCCCGCGCCCCATGCCCTCCCCTCTGCCAGCGTCACCCAGAGGGATGGGGGGGTCTGCTGTGCTCCTGGCAGAGGGTCAGGGGGAGCAGGCCAACCTGCTCTCACCGCTGGACACCTGGTGGCCCCTGGAGGTCGGACAGGAAGGGTGGGGCGGGTCAGACTTTTGAGAAGGTAGTAGCAGGTGGCATGTTGCTCCAGCCATCCTGGGTTCCGCAGCCCCAGCCGTCCTGACGGTAAAGGAGATGGAGTGGATGGTGGCTGAGCGTTCTGCATCCCCGTCTCTAGTAATAAGCGTTCTCATTTGGTGGCGAATCCCAGTTTTGCAAAGCGGTTTTTCAACCATCTTGTCCCTTGGGCTTCATTCACAAGAGCCCCGTGGAAGAGAAGGAGCCAGGGATCTGAAAAGCTGTGCCTCCCCCACTTTCACGAGTCACTGGTTCACAGGTCAGCCAAGGGCACCCATGTGGGGAACTCAGGGTCTCAGGAGTGGACCCTGAACCAGAGCTCAGGTTGAAAACCCTGAAACCCCAGGGGCGAAGAAAGAGGCGGAACAGGGCAGAAACCAAGGACCAGCGAGGGTTGCCGGGGGTCAGAGCACGCGTCGGAGTTCAGAAAGTGCAATAACCCAAAAATCTATAAAGAAAAGGCTCATCACCCCCACCCCAGTCCCTCTGCCCCGCGTGTCCACTCCGCCAGGCTCACCTGTAACCTTTGTCTCTCTTCTCACTCTGCAAACACACAAAGCACAGCGCTCAGCCGGAGGGCTCCGCACTTGTTTGTTTTTACAGGAATAGGGCCGTCCTAAATCCGGGAGGCTCAGCACCCTGCCCTTTTCACCGGAAGGCATCTCGGCATCCCTGCAGACCCAGCCAGGAGGTGTGCTTTGCCTGTGGGCAGGTGGCCCAGGGGGCGGCAGCTCCAGCCTGAGCCGGGCAGGGCAGCTGAGCCAGGAGAGGCGTGGTGGGGAGATCTGCTCCTGCCTGTGGTGGGAAGCAGGGGTGCTGGCTGAGGGGACAGGGAGCTGGGGTTCGAGACACCCTACCCAGCTAAATGACCTCCAGAGGAGAGGTGTCCCCACAGGAAGGTCCACCGGCTGTGCCTGGGGGTGGTGGAGGAGGAGGCAGGACCACCCTCATCATAAAAAGGTGCATTTTTGTCAGAAGTTTTCTAAACCCATAATCCCCTCCCCCTCCCACTTCTCCCTGTCAGTTTGTTTCACCAGGGACACCGCTGGGGACATTGCTGGGCAGGGGAAGGCGGGAAGAGTGACGGGCTTCATTAGGAACCGCGAATTTGTCACTCTCTGCTGCCAAGTGGCAGCTCCAGCTCACCACCCCCAAACCCTCCCCAGGAGAACTGGCGACAGGTGATGGGGGAGCTGGGGGCAGCTCTGGCAGGTCTACGGGTGACAGCAGAGGACAACGGAGACAGCAGGGCCACCCGTGAGCACCAAGGCCAGCTTGTCCTGCCTCACTAGGACAGTCTTGCTGGATGTGGGGTTTGAATTGTGTCCCCCGAAAGATACGTTCAAGTATTAACCTCTTCTGTGCCCCCTTCCCGTGGATGGGAACTCATTTGGAAACAGGGTCTTTGCAGATATAATCAGGTCCTTTCAACTCAGGACAAAATCGTTTTGGCCTTAGGGACCAATGACCCATGTCCTTGTAAGAAGAGAAGAGGACACACACACAGAGGAAAGGAGGCCACACAAGGGTGGAGGTAGAGGCTAGAGTAATGAGGCCACAAGCCAAGCAAAGCTGTGGCCCCCGCAGGCTGGGGGAGGAAGGAATGTTCTTCCCCAGGGCCTGTGGAGGGGACTCACAGACCCCTGAGTTTGGACTTCCGGCCTCCAGAACGGCGGGGGAATAAACTTCTGTTGTCTGAGGCCCCCCAGTTCATGTGATTCTGTTACGGCAGCCCAGAAAATGGGTGCACCGAGTAATGAAACCAAGCAAGAGTGTTGGAACGTGGACCCTCCTTCAGAGGAGGGAAGCAAGTGACTTCAAACATTCTGAAGCCATGCTGGGAGCAACCCTTCCACAAGCCAAGAGTAGGAGGAGGGAAATACAGTGACTCTTCACAGTAAAGCCACGTGACTTTCTGAAAAGTCTGGGAAACAAAAGGGAGCTTTCACCTGTCATCTCACAACACCCTCTGGGCTCTGCAGATGGGACCCAGATCTCTGCCCCTTCATCTTCCTTTCACCCCGGAAGTGGCTACTTCAGCGCTCGGAGTCTCCTCTGTGCAGCAGGGACCCCAGTCCCACGCCAGCAAGTTCATCAGAGGAGGTGAGAGCCACGGAGCCTCACTGGTGGAGGGGCCCTTTATAAAAAAAAAGTTTAAAATGATGAAATTGGATTTGTCTTAACATCCCTAAAATTGGATGTGTCACAATTTTCTTCTTCCTTTATTTGGAGCTAATGAGAGATTTTTCTTTTTTTACTTAAAAAATTACTTTTAAATTGACATATAGTGAAATTCACTCTTTTTGGCGTACAGTTCTCGGTTTCATTTTTTTTTTTTTTTTTTGAGACAGAGTCTCACTTTGTTGCCCAGGCTAGAGTGAGTGCCGTGGCGTCAGCCTAGCTCACAGCAACCTCAAACTCCTGGGCTCAAGCAATCCTGCTGCCTCAGCCTCCCGAGTAGCTGGGACTACAGGCATGTGCCACCATGCCCGGCTGATTTTTTGTATATATATTTAGTTGGTCAATTAATTTCTTACTATTTTTAGTAGAGACTGATTCTCGCTCAGGCTGGTTTCGAACTCCTGACTGCAACCAATCCACCCACCTCGGCCTCCCAGAGTGCTAGGATTACAGGCGTGAGCCACCGCGCCCGGCCTCTGTTTCGGTTTTGACAAGTGCATGCAGTTGTGGAACCACTACCCCAGCCAAGATACAGAACACCTGTCACCCCCAAATTCCCCTGTGCTGCCCCTGGCAACCGCTGATCTGTTCTCCTTCTGCTTTCTCCAGAGTGTCCCCGAAGGGGAGTGAGCCTTGCTCCGCTGTGTGGATGGACCACAGGTTATTTACCCACTGACCAGGTGAGGCATGTGGCTGTTTCCAGGTTTGGGGGATCATGAATAAAGCTGCTCTAACATGCATTACGGGTCTGTGTGTGAGCATAAGTTTCCGCTTCTCTTGGGCAATGCCTAGGAGTGGGATTTTTGGTTCCAATCAGGCTCCTAGTGGTCTCTAAGTCAGACTTGCTAAGAGGTTTGGTTGGGAGAAGAGCAGAGGCGGGACCCGCTCTTGGGCCCGGTCCCCAGCGCAGGGACACCGGGGCTGACTGACGCAGGAGCAGGTGCCTTCAGCAGAGGCTGGGACGCCTCCTCGGGACGTAACAGAGGAAGGTAAAGTTGCTGTTTCAGTTTCATTTCCTTCTATTTCCATTAATATCAGGAAGTGCCAAGAGCAGTGAAAGAACGAAAAGGTGGACCAAAACATCTCAAATAAGGCCTCGGTGGTCCCCAAACTGCATGATCAAATCCCAAATGATTGGGAATTGATTGTAATGGCCAAAACAAGACTTACAAGAAAATCCTCGTCATCGCCTCTTTTTTCTTTGCATGGAACAGCATTTCACTTCCATCCTGCCTGCACGTAACAGCAGAGGGAATTTCCAAAGGCGAAGTCACCGTGCCCCTGTGTCATACAACGGCGCAGCAGCTTCGCCAAGGGGGGCCCTCACCCCTGAACGGTCCTCGAGGAGGAGCCTTAGGCGGCTCCCACACTGGGGAGCACCATCTGCCTGACTCAGTCTACCCCAATTCAAATGCTAGCCCCATCTAGAAACAGCCTCACAGACACACCCGGAGTAACATCTAACCGACTATCTGGGCGCCCTGTGGCCCAGGCAAGTCCATGCATAAAAGAAACCATCACAGAAAACACAGGACAGTCAGTGTCGACTGCCACCCACGCAGCTGGCTGGTTCGCTGGGCTGTCCCCCCCAGCAGAGGGGCAGGGAGGAGGCCTTGGGGTGTGTGCAGGTGCCCGTGGCGAAGGAAAACTCCTGCTCCTGCAGGGGAAGGAGGACGCGTTTCTTGACGCCAAGCCGGGAGGCAGGGCACACATCCACGTTAGGCTCAGCAGGCACCGTGTGTGAGGGGCACTGCGGGCCCACTAAAATGTTTTAAATTCTATTAAAATCAGAAGAAAAAAAACATTAAAAAAATGACTTATAATGACAAGCTCAGCCTGGTGCCATTCACCTTTGTGCCGCAGCATAAACCGGAGGAAGGGCCCCGTGAAAGCCGTGAGTGGCCCTGCCTGCGTGGCCAGGCGCCACTTCCCCAGGGCCGGCTGTGCCGCTGTCTCTGGGTCATGGTGTAGGACGCCAGGCCGGGGCGGGGAGGAGGGCAGTGGGCGGCCAGCAACTGGCTCCTGTCGGCTGAAACTGCATCTGGCCTGCCTCAGTGTCCCCTGCAGGCTTCTTGAGTGGGGCTGCCTTCTCTCCCAGTGCTGGTGCTGCCGGGCCTGGAGCGGGTGGGCTGTGCCATCCTTGCTCTCAACTTTTCCCGGCTTTACTAGAATGTCACCTTCTATGGGGGGCCTTTCCCGGCGCCCCCAGCTAAAAGGGCCTCCTCCCCAAACTCTCCATCTCCCTGCTCTGCCTCTGTCCTTCGTTGGCACTCAGTGCCATGGCTTTTATTTATCTTTATTTGTCTCCTGCTGAGCCCGCCTCCGGCCCCGCACTAGAAGCTCCACGTGCGAAGGGAGTTCTCACCGCTGCATCCCCAAGGCCACGACAGTGTGGCATCTAGGATGAACCGGTAAGATTCCCGCCACCTCACCTGCCTCCTACGATGACTGTGCCCACCCTGGGCCTCCACCCTGCTGCCGTACCGCACGCCTCCTCGACAACTCCAGCTTTCCCCGCCCCACTGGGTCATTTCCAGCAGTGTACAGATGTGCAAATACATTGCAATTTCTCCCTTCTTAAAAATCACGACAAAACCTCCACAAAAACCTCCTTTGGCCCAGTTCGCTTTCCAACACTAATGCCATTTCTCTGATCCTCTGCTTTGCAAAACCCTTTGAAAGACTGTCTGCTCTGGCTGGGTCACTTCCCCTCCTGGGTCAGCTTTCACCTCCTCCTGTCCCTGGAGTGCGCTTGCCAAGGTCCTGTGAACTGAGTCGTAATCTGTCAGCCTGGCCCAGGCCAAGCCCCACTTGGCCATGGGCCGCCCCGTTAACACAGGGTTCCCTCCCGCCCTGGGGTGCCCGGTCCTGGCCACCAGCTCTCTCCTCTCTCCCTGGCTGCTCCTCTTCAGCACCCTTTGCTGGCTATTGTCAGCTCAACCACTAAACGAGGACAAGCTGCAACTCCCTTTCCCTCTTCATCTGCATCCACTCCTGTGAGGGCAGGGGCTCTCCACCCTGCACCCCTGGCCCAGACCCCACCCGACTCCAGGCTAGTCCATCCAGAGTCCTACTCAGACTCTGGGCCCACAGGCACCCCCTGCCTGCTCCACGCACTGCCCTCCCCACCGTGTTGGGACCTTCCCCGCATCCCTGCCCCAGGGCCCTTGCATCTCCCTTGTGTCTGGAATGCCTCCCACCTCTTTCAGGTGTATGCCTCGTTTTACCTTCTGGCCCAGCCCTCGCCCCAACTCCGAATCATCTCTGGTCACTATTTAATGTGTCCCAGCTAGGAGGGTCGTTTGAGCCCAGGAGTTGGAGTCTAGCCTGGGCAACATAGTGAGGCCTCATTCCAAAAAAAAAAAAAGAAAAGGAGAAGAAGAAGAAAGAAAATTTAATGTAAATACAAAATTTTCAACACCATGTGTCTCTTCAAGGTATACCCTGAAAGGGCAGGGTTTTGTCTTTTTGGATTAACTCAGAAATTACAGCTCTAGAAAATGCCATCCAACTTTGATCTCTGCTCCCTGATGCTGACAGGGGGACAGACGGAAATGTAAGGACTGAACATAAGTCACAGAAAAATGCAGACGTGAGTCAGAGCTAAGCTGAGTCAGGTATTTTGAGATATATAATCTGGTGGGGGGAATTCTGAGATATTTTTATTCAAGTGGCTTTCCTGCACAGCGAAACCTGTGCCGTGAGCATCTATAGGATCGTTGCTAATAATTTGGAGAGTGCTTCTTTTTCAGGGTCCAAGCATTGTACCCCAGAGCCGACTTCCAGATCTTCAGAAAAATCCGGGCCTTTGTCAGATCCCCTCACTCTGGCCGCCCGGCCTGGGGGCTTGAGCACAGCCTCTTCCGCCCCTCCACCCCCTGTCCACCTTCAGAGGATGAGGTGACTCTCTCTCCCCACCCACAGCAGCGAATGTCCCTCCTCCCTCCACTCCCTGTCCAGACGATGCTTTGGGAACCCAGCTCCATGCTCGGGGCCCCCAGCCCCCCAGACATGAAACTGAGTGAGACGGAGTCCGGGCCCCCAGGGCCCTGCTGCCTGGGGCAGGGGCAGAGTGGGCTTTGAGTGGGCAGAAATCAAGCAGAGCCGAGGGGCAGGGGAGGCCCAGGCCCGGCAAGGACCGGGGCTGCCTGGAGATGGGGGAGCCGGGGAGACCCCGAACTGGGCCCCAGGTGGGGGAGTCGCCAGGCACTTAAAAGGAAGGATGGACGTGAGCAGATCTGAGCTTTGGGAGGACAGCTCTGGGGCAGCTGCCTGGGGCAGGGTTGGGGACCGTCCTGACCAGCTGCCGTGAACGTTTGCCTTCTGTGGCCGGGCCCTGCCGTCACGGAGCAGATGTCAGGCGGGCGCGGGGCCCGGCCGCAGCAGCACGGAAGGTCAGAGGGCCAGCAGCTGAGCGATGCTGAGTGGGGGCCACGCAGGCCTGGCTGTGGAGCCCCATTTCTGCCCTCACCTGGCTTTTCCTGATGCCCCCTTGACAGTGCTCTGTGTGAAGTTTGGTTTTCATGAAAGTCAAATGTGGCCCTGAAATGGCGACAAGTGACAGCGCTGATACTCAGTCTAGGGAGTGCTGGGCCCAGCTGCATCGCCCAGGGCCCCGCCTGCCACCTGTCACTCCACAGGGCTCCCGGCTGGGGCTGAGATCGCAGGCAGGGCCCAGGCGCCAGGCTGCAGGGTAGATGCCCAGCCCTGCGCTTGTCGCTCTGCAACCCCGGGGACTTGCCCGCTCCCTGTGCTTCTGTTCTCTCTTCTGTAATTGGGCTGTTTGGATTGTTAAGTGAGGGAAGGCACGCAGTAGGCAGCTTCCAAAACGGCTCCCGTGACCCCTGCCTCCTGGGACACACAGCCCCGTGGGGGACTCACTGCGCGCTGATCCCCAACAGAGCGTAGAGCGTGGCAGAACCCATGGGGGCAATTCCGGGATTAGGTTACAAGGACTGAGACCTGCGGCCTCTCTCTCCTGTCACTCGCTTACTCTAGTTCTGTATAGAGAGGGGCCTGCGGAGAGCCCTGTCACAGGGGACCCAGGGCGGCCAAACACACGAGGGGCCAGAGGCGGTCCTTCCCCAGCCGAGCCTTGAGGGGACAGCAGCCCTGGCTGACACCTGGATGGCACCTGGTGAGACGCCCACAGCCGGGGGGACTGCTGGGCGACAGCCGGCTCCGGCCCACAGACTGTGTGCGATAGGAAAGGTGCGGGTTCAGGTGATTTGTTGCCAGCAATACATGGTACATGAACAGCACAAGGGGAGGCTCGTGGCAACACGACCAACGATGACCATTCGGCACACACAAGGGGGACTCAAAATGCTCAGAAAATGGAAGACTATAAACCTCTTTAGTGGGCTCTCGTCGTGACCCCTGAACAGGGAGCCGGCGTCTTTTGCCACTTTGTGGCACCACGTAAGAGCCGCACGTCCTGTGCGAGTCTGCGGGAGAGAGGTGTGTGCAGTGTGCCACCACCTAAGACGGCAGGTGGTCCAAGGATGCAAATGTATTTGTTTCTGTTAAAAAAAAAAAAAGAAAATCTAAAAAATAAGATCACTCAGATGGGGAAAGAGGGAATAGCATAGAGAAGGTAGGAATGGAACCAGACTTCTCAATTTTTCAATGTTGACTTTGGAACCATATAAGTGTTTTCATTCTAAACCAAAATTAAATTGTAATGAAAGGCCGGGCGCGGTGGCTCACGCCTGTAATCCTAGCACTCTGGGAGGCCGAGGCAGGCGGATTGTTCAAGGTCAAGAGTTCGAAACCAGCCTGAGCAAGAGCGAGACCCTGTCTCTACTAAAAATAGAAGGAAATTAATTGGACAACTAAAAATACATACAAAAACTTAGCCGGGCATGGTGGCGCATGCCTGTAGTCCCAGCTACTCCGGAGGCTGAGGCAGGAGGATCGCCTGCGCCCAGGAGTTTGAGGTTGCTGTGAGCCAGGCTGACGCCACGGCACTCACTCTAGCCTGGGCAACACAGTGAGACTCTATCTCAAAAAAAAGAAAAGAAAAGAAAAGAAATACGCTCCAAATATAAAGATAAAAATAGGTTAAAAGTAAAAGGATACAAAAAGATGTACCATGCTATTACTAATGCAAAAAAAAAAAAAAAAAGCTGGAGATTTTATAGCAAAAGATATTACCAGGGAAAAGAATTTGATAATGATAAAGAGGTTAATTCTTCAAGAGGACATAATAATCCTAAATGTTTATGCAACCTAATAACACAACTTCAAAATGTTTGAAGCAGAATGGGCTCATGCCTGTAATCCTAGCACTCTGGGAGGCTGAGGCGGGTGGATTGCTCAAGGTCAGGAGTTCAAAACCACCCTGAGCAAGAGCGAGACCCTGTCTCTACTAAAAATAAAAAGAAATTAATGGGCCAACTAATATATATAGAAAAAATTAGCTGGGCATGGTGGCGCATACCTGTAGTCCCAGCTACTCATGAGGCTGAGGCAGGAGGATCGCTTAAGCCCAGGAGTTTGAGGTTGCTGTGAGCTAGGCTGACACCACGGCACTCACTCTAACCTGGGCAACAAAGTGAGACTGTCTCAAAACAAAAAAGTATTTGAAGCAAAAACTTATAGAACTGCAAAGAGAAATAGATAAGTTGACAATCATAGTTGAAGATTTCAATACTCTGCTTTCAATAATTGATAGAATAGATGGAAAACCAGTAAGTATACAGAAGATTTGAATAACATTATCAACCACCTTGACCAGTTGACATTTATAAAACACTTTACCCAACAATAAAATACATATCCTTCTCATTTGCTAAGATAGATAATATTCTAAGCCATTGATGAAGTCTCAGTACATTAAAAAGGATTCAAGTCATTCCAAGTGTACTCTCTTACAATGGAATTAGAAATTGATAACAGAAAGATCTCTGAAAATGCCTGAATATTTGGAAATTAAATAACATACTTCTAAATAACCCAGAGGTCAAAAGAGAAATCAAAGGGAAATTAGAAAAATTTTGAACTGACTGAAAAGGAAAACACAACACAATCAAATTTGTGGGATTATTAGCTGTAGTTTTTTGGGTGTTTTTTTTTTGTTTATTTATTTATTTATTTATTTTTTTGAGACAGAGTCTCACTCTGTCACCCTGGGTGGAGTACAGTGGCGTCATCATAGCTCACTGCAACCTCAAACTCCTGGGGTGGAGCGATCCTCCCACCTCAGCCTCCCGAGTAGCTGGGACTACAGGTCCACACCACAACGTCCAGCTTATTTTTCTATTTTTAGTAGAGACTTTTAGTAAATGTCTTACTCTTGTTGGTCTCAAACTCCTTAGCTCAGTGACTCTCCTGCCTTGGTCTCCCAGAGTGCTGGGATTACAGGTATGAACCACCGCGGCCTATTCGCTGTAGATTTTTTTTTTTTTCATAGCTGCTCTTTTTTTTTTTTTTGAGACAGAGTCTCGCTTTGTTGCCCAGGCTAGAGTGAGTGCTGTGGCATCAGCCTCGCTCACAGCAACCTCAAACTCCTGGGCTCAAGCAATCCTGCTGCCTCAGCCTCCTGAGTAGCTGGGACTACAGGCATGTGCCACCATGCCCGGCTAATTTTTTCTATATACATTAGTTGGTCAATTAATTTCTTTCTATTTTTAGTAGAGACGGGGTCTTGCTCTTGCTCAGGATGGTTTCGATCTCCTGACCTCGAGCAGTCCGCCCACCTCGGCCTCCCAGAGTGCTAGGATTACAGGCGTGAGCCACCGCGCCCGGCCTACAGCTGCTCTTTATCAAGTTGAAATTCTCCTCTATTCCCAGTTTGTTAAGAGGTTTTTGTTTTTGTTTTTTAAATCATGAGTGGGTGTTGAATTTTGTCAAAAGCTTTTTCTGCATCAAGTGATATGATCATATGATTTTATTCTTTAGCCTGTTGACATGGTGGATTACATTAACTGATGTTTGAATATTGAGCCATCCTTGCATACTGCCAAGGCAGTGAAGAAGTAGGTATTCTTTCTCCACCTCCCCCTTTCCCCCTGAGAGGCAGGCAATAATGATTGAGCCTTAGGGGTAGTCCAGCCAGCAGATGGAAGGGGTGTGGATCCCTGAATCACTGTGTGGAGGAAAGCCCTCCCCACCCACAAACATTCACACTGGTGGTCAGCTGGGTGGGTGAGAAACACAGGTCTTTGAGGTTAAGCCATTGATATTTGGGGATTTGTTGCAGCAGCTAGCATGTCCTTGCTGTTAACCTCAGAACTCCTCAGTGTATCTTGAAAGATGCCTTCTGATAAACATTAAGGACATGGCATCCACGAACATATCTGACCTTATCGGTGATTTTATCGAGAATCAATCATTGAGTATTAAAGGCCTTAAGTTTTCTGTCTTGTTATAGCTACTATACTAAGAACACATAAAAAAAATGTAGATCATTTTGGATAAGAAACCTGATTTTTAAAAAGCGCCAGTTCAAGGTTGGGCATAGTGGTTCACCCTTGTAATCCTAACACTCTGGGAGGCTGAGGTGGGAGGATTTTTTGAGTTCAGGAGTTCAAGACCAGCCTGAGCAAGAGTGAGACCCCCATCCCTACAAAAAATAGAAAAGTTAGACCATTCTTCTAAATGAAGTATTGCAAGAATGGAAAAACAAACACCACATATACTCACTATTAAATTGGAACTAATCGATCAATACTCATATGTACGTATGGAAGTAAAACTCAGCGGAAATCAAGCAGGTGGGAGGGGAGTAACTCACACCTAACGGGTACAAGGCACAATGGGTGATGGGCACGCTTATAACATTGACTCAAACTGTACAAAAGCAATACATGTAACTGAAACATTTGTACCCCCATAATATTCTGAAATTTAAAAAAAATAGAAAAATTAGCTGGGCGTTGTGGTGTGAGCCTGTAGTCCCAGCTGCTCGGAAGGCTGAGGCAGGGGGGTCGCTTGAGCCCAGGAGTTTGAGGTTGTAGTGAGCTATGATGAAACCACGGCACTCTAGACAGGGTGACAGAGTAAGACTCTGTCTCTAAATAAATAAATAAATAAAGCGATTCAGAAAACCACAGCCCCAGAGCTGTCATCTCTGATGATGCCAGGCCCAGACCTCTCCGCTTTGCCTCCATTAGTGTCTGCTGAAAACATGTGTCTGGAGAAATGCGAATCCCTGCAGGGTCTCACCGAGACTGTTCCTGTTTCCTGCGTCCCCGTGATGGGCAGGCAGAGGCCTCGGGGAGGCGCCCACGCTCTCCGGCACTGAGCTTCCCTCCGTCTTCATGTTTCATTATTGCATGTTGGAGGGAGCACGTGGTCCAGAAGTGTGTACAAAGCACGACCTCAAACTGCCTCTCGCTGTGTCTCCAATTAAAGCAAACGACCTGCTCCAGTGTGAGATCGCTTTCCATCACTTGCTGTCTCAGTCTCTCCGGCCTCTTTTTTCTTAGCAAAACGCACTTATATTTCAATTAGAAGATCAATGCTTATATTTTTAAGAGCTAAATACCTTCTTGACCAGAACGAGTGAGGGTGCTTTGCCCCATCTTTCTTCTCTGCTCAAACTCTCATCTTAAAACTACGGAATTGGAGCTCTACGAAGTCGGGTCTGGCTTATAAACTCTGATGTATAGCAAATTACCTATGTGGCACTCAGGAAGGAACTTGTGTGTCAGATAACGCTGGAGTTTGATTTCACCGCCCTGCCCCCATGCCGTTTATTCATCCGTGGCGTGGAGAGATCCGAGGGCCGGAGCAATTTCATCAGCCCTTGGAATTGGTGCACTGTGAGCCTCTCTCCCCAGACCATCCCGCTGCCATAAATAGACATCACGTGGCTTCCCTTTATGATAAGGTCAGAGGAAACGAGTGCATAGGGAGAGACAGTTAGGGGAGTCGGAGTGCTAAGTTTCAGGTATAAAACCTGAGCAGTGCTAGTCTTCTTGCCTGGGGCCGGATCAGAAAGGAGGGGCAAGGTGGTTCCACCTCCCGAGGTGATTCCTTTGGATGCCTGAGCGAGTCCCTGACTCCCAGCAGCGGTCTCTGCCCTCAGCCATCTTTATCACTCCTGATTAGGTCTGCAGACTCCTTGCCTCCCCACCTTGCCTTGCCAGGCTTTGTGGCTCCCTGGGCTCATTTTCTGATAGAGCTGTCAGTTTTTACTGCTGATAGGAGAAATCATTTTCTCTCCTAGCTGAATGTTAATTGGCTCCCCCTCCTCATTCAGTTAGTACTTGCAGTCCCCGAGTTTTTTTTTTTTTTTTTACCCCCAAGGGAAAGGTACCTTAGTAGAGATGCATTCGGGAAAGACAAGGAAGGTGGTTCTTGCTAAATTGCTAATTGCTAATTGCTAAATCAGAGGTTATGAAAAAGCTAAAGAGGAGAACAAGGAAGAGATTATGACCACGCATTTGTGGAGCTCTGCGTGAGCTGGCTGTACAGCACCTGCGTTCTAGAGCAGGCTGAGTATTCCGTAGGGAGAACCGTGAAACCAGCTGGGTCTAGTTGAACAAACATTGACTGAGCGTCTTGGAAGTACCAGACACCAAGGCAGGTCCTTGGGTTGCAGAGATGACTAAGACCCCATGGCTGTCCCTAGGGACAAACTAATAAATGGGAACCTGAGTTCTATGTGATGGGAGCAGTGGCAGAAATAAGCCAGGACACTGCAGAGCTCACAAAGGGTCACAGAAACCTCTGCCTTAAAAGATAACAAGATTCAGCTGGGAGCAGGTGGCGGGAGGGACCTCCCAGATAGAAGAGGTATGAATAGTTTATGAAAAGTCACAGGTGCCATGAAACTGGGTAGTGCTGGGAGGAACAGTAAGAAGTTTGGTATGGCTGAGGGTTAAGGTCACGTGGAGGACCAGCTTGGGGCAGGACTTGGGTGCCCAAGTGGGGTTTTTTTTCCCCCTATAATTCTCTTGCACTTAAAAAGCAAGCAAGCAAACAGCCTTATTGAGATTTAATTCACATATTATAAAATGCACCTGCTTAAAGTGTCCAATTCGATGGTTTTTAATATATTTATAGAGTTGTGCACCCATCACCATAACTAACTTTAGGACATTTCCTCCCAAAACCTTCTGGGCAGGGTTTTTGACAGGGGCATGGCCTGGCCACATTACATCTTCCATCCGTTTGGCCGAGGAGCACAGACAGGTTTGGAGGGGCCAAGCCCGGGCCCTCCCCAGCCAAGAACATGAGCCACAACACAGCAGCGAGTGTGCACAGGGCTGAAGATTTGTAGCCGTGACAGGATGAAATTTACTCCGTCTCTCACATTCTTCTTCTTTGCCAGAAAAGGACTGGGTTATGAACACTCAGGCCGTTTTGCCGGCTAGCAAGTCAGTATTATAGATGATGTTGCCTATTCAGAAAGAAAAATTGACAGAGAGGCTCTGTCACAGCAAAATCCAGAATTCTAAAGTTTCTGCAAAATGGGACTAGCAGAGACGCTGTCCAGCATGTTTCATGCAACAAAACCCACAAGTAGTCTGGACCAAACGAAGGGTACAGGCTCTGTCCTCAAAGGCTATCTGTAAGGGGACACATCCAGATTGAAGTGCAGAGTCACCAGTGGATCGCAGGTTGTGAGCAGGACTCTGTGTAGTTGTGCAAGTGGCCATTCAAGTCCAAGGTCCTTAGCCAGGAAAGGATCCGACAGAGATGGGTGTCCCTGTGCAGCGACCCTGCGGACAGGTGGGTCTGATCTGAGCCTGATGCTATGATAATTGTCTTGGTTTGGTTTTTTAAATTGCAAGTAAGAAATACAAAGAAAAACAAATTAAATAGGCTTTACCAATGAAAGCCACTTCGTTCTGACAAATCTTTGACTAGGATAACGTGAAAAACTTCTCCCTACAAAAACATAGAAAAGCCCATAAAATATAACCAAATAAATAAATAAGTAGTCAGCGTCTGGCTGAGTTAGCAAGCAAGAAAGGAATATCCCCAGAGGGGAGAAACAAAGAGGGGAAAACCAGAGTGGAAATCATGTGACCCGGCCCCACGGTTGCCTGGGGAGGGATTCAAGAGAGGGGAGGAGGATAATCAGAGCCAGCCACACAGAGGCCTGGGTTTTGGCAGCTGTGCTGGGACTGGAGCTGTGAGACCTTCAGCTGACAGGAGGTGAGGTTGAAGCTATGCCTCCTGGCAAAAGACAGACTCCTCCAAGGCTCATCTCTCTCTAGGTGAAGGATGGGCTGGAAAAAACCTGCCCTCTAGCACCGGGAGATAACAAGGAAGCTTGTTTATCAAGGCAGTGAGGGGCTACAAAAGGATCCCTTGAAAAATCCAAGCTTCACGTCTGTGCTTTCAGTGGGTGTGAAGTGCAAATCTGTGCCACGTGCATGGGCTGAAAATTGATGCCAGGTTGGTGATAGCCCTGGACCACCTGGTGAAGCAGGTGCAAGGGGCTCCGCTCGACCAGCAGGAAATTCCCACGCAAAACCAGGCTCCTCCAAGATGAGCTCACAGCACCAAATCTCAGGATATGAAGAAAGAGTTCGCCTTGAACACAGCAGCAGGCACCACGGACAGAACGACCGGAGGCCCAAGACTCTGAGATAACAGAGCAGCAGACCGAAAGAGAACATACTGTTTATAATGATTAAAGGCCAAAATAAAAGATTCAAACACTCAGGAATATAATGATACAATATGAAAACAAGAATAGACAGATTTGAACAATATTTACAGATGAAACGATACTGTGTCTGAGATTTGCCTCAAAATAATCTCAGAGTAGGGATCTTCGGGAAGGAGTATGGATAAAACGAGATGAGCTGTGGGTTGATATTTGTTGAGGTGAATAACATCAAGATATTAGATGGATGTATTTAAATTCTCAGTTATGGCCGGGCGCGGTGGCTCACGCCTGTAATCCTAGCACTCTGGGAGGCAGAGGCGGGCGGATTGCTCGAGGTCAGAAGTTCGAAACCAGCCTGAGCAAGAGTGAGACCCCCCCGTCTCTACTATAAATAGAAATAAATTAATTGGCCAACTAATATATATAGAAAAAATTAGCTGGGCATGGTGGCACATGCCTGTAGTCCCAGCTACTCAGGAGGCTGAGGCAGTAGGATCACTTGAGCCCAGGAGTTTGAGGTTGCTGTGAGCTAGGCTGATGCCACGGCACTGTAGCCAGGGCAACAGAGCGAGAGTCTGTCAAGAAAGAAAAAAAAAAAATTCCCACAAATTGCTTACTTTTCAAGTAAGCAATCTTGCCGCAAGTGAGCAAAAGTATTTCCAAATTCCACCAGATACTAAACTTTATGATTCAGAAATAAGAAATCAGAATTTCCAGGAATTCCCCAAATCATAAGTTATTCCTAAAATACTTCCAACATTATTCATACTCTTAACCTAATAACCTAAAAACTTCTTTAACAAATAAGAAACATTAAGCTTAATACTATTTACAGAGAACAGTAGCCTACAGCTGCTGTCCGCAATGCCTGGGCTGTGGACCAGTACTGCTCTGTGGCCTGTTAGGAACTGGGCGGCACAGCAGGAGGTGAGCAAGCCAAGCTTCCTCTGTATTTCCAGCAGCTCCCCATCACTCACATCACCGCCTGAGCTCCTCCTCCTGTCAGATCAGCAGCAGCATTAGATTCTCATAGGAGCCCAAACCCCCTACTGTAAAGTGCACATGCGAGAGACTTGGGTTGTGGCTCCTTATGAGAACCTAATGCCTGGTGATCTGGGGTGGAGCTGAGGCAGTGATGCCAGCACTGGAGAGCAGCTGCAAATACAGATCATCATTAGCAGAGGTTTGACTGCACAATAAACGTAATGTGCTACTGGGCATCTACCCAAAAGATCAAAGTCACTTTATGAAAAAGACACCTGCACTCGAATGTTTATAGCAGCACAATTCACAATTGCAGAGCTAGCGGAGTTTCCATAGTGTAGTGGTCATCACGTTCGCCTAACACAATTGCAAAGCTGTGGAAACAACCCAAGCGCCCATCAATTCATGAGTAGATTAATAAAATGTGGTATATGTATACCATGGAGTACTTCTCAGCTTTAAGAAACAATGATGATCTAGCACCTCTTGTATTTTCCTGGATAGAGCTGGAACCCATTCTACTAAATGAAGTATCTCAAGAATGGAAAACCCAGCACCACATGTACTCACCAGCAAATTGGTATTAACGGATCAACACCTAAGTGGACATATAGGAGTAACATTTATCGGGTGTCGGGAGGGTGAGAGGGAGGAGAAGGGGATGGGTATATACAACCAAACGAGTAAGATGTGCAATGTTTGGGGGATGGACACGCTTGAAGCTCTTACTCGAGGGGGAGGATGGCATGGGCAATATATGTAACCTTAACACTTGTACCCCCATAATACGCTAAAAAATAAATTTAAAAAAATGTAATGTGCTTGAATCTTCCCGAAACCATTTCCTCTTCCCCAGTCCATAGAAAAATTGTCTTCCATCAAACCAGTCCTTGGGGCTGAAAAGGTTGGAGACTGCTAGTTAGGGGATATTAAAATACTAGAAAAGCCACTGAACATTATTGAGGATATTCAAATAATGTAACATTTGGATCTTACAGCAAGGTTAACCTTACTTCATATCTCATTTCAGATGACATTTCATGTGTCAAAATTGCCAGTTTAAGGACTTACTCTGATTCCCAAACTTGTTCTTGGAACACCACCAATAGAATTTGTATGAAGTATACTATGCATATAGACTAATCAATAATTATTTTATTTGCAAGAATGACTCCCAGTTAGCAGCAGACAGGCCCATGGTCACACTGACAGCTATAAGCAAAGCTAACTGATACAATCAGTCTTCCCTCTCCTTCCCCAGAAATGTTGGCTTCACCCCTCAGCTTTGGTCAGTATTTCCTGTTTTTGACTCAGCTTCAGTAGATTCCTTTGAACAAGTAACATTCCTTTCCTTTCTTATTCTTTTTTTCTTTTTCCTTTCTTTTTTGAGCTAAGGTCTTATTCTGTTGACCAGGCTGGAGTGCAGTGGGGTTATCACAGCTCACTGCAGCCTCCAGCTCCTGAGCACAAGGGATCCTCCCATCTTGGCCTCCCAAAATGCTAAGATTACAGGCATGAGCCACCATGCCTGGCCGAACCAATAACATTTCTATGTTCATTAAGCTTTAATTCTCATAGGAAAATTATAATCCTTTTCCCAAATTTTTCAACTGATTTTTCTTGGGATTCAGAATTTGAAAAACTATAAATTTGTGAAGAAACATTGAGAAGGATTTCCCAAATGGAAACACCAGTGAGCAATGACACTGTAAAAATATGGATTAACCCAAAGAAGCATTGACCACATAAAACAATAATAACAACAATGATTAACTTGGGGTATAAAAACAGTAGTACTGTTCAATAAATGATGCTGGAACTATTTGTTTTCCAAATGGGAGGAAATATAATTGGATCCCTACTTCACACCACATGTAAACATCAGTAGGGGCCAGGAACGGTGGCTCCAGTGTTATCTGACATATAAATTCCTTCTTGAGTGCCACATAGGTAATTTGTCATACATCAGGGCTTATAAGCCAGAAGGGATTTCACAGAACTCCAATTCAGTAGCTTTAAGATGAGAGGTTGAGCGGAGAAGAAAGATGGAGGGAAACACTCTCATTCAGCCTGTTTGAGAAGATATTTAACTCTTAAAAATATAGCCATTGATCTCCTATTAGAAATTATAAGTGCATTTTGGCCAGGTGCAGCAGCTCATGCCTGTAATCCCAGCACTTTGGGAGGCCAAGATGTGAGGATCACTTGAGCCCAGGAGTTTGAGACCAGCCTGGGAAATATAGCAAGACACTGTTTCTCCAAAAACTAAAAAAAATTAGCTGGGTGTGATGGCACATACCTGTAGTCCCAGCTACTCAGGAGGCTGAGGCGGAGGGATTGCTTGAGCCCAGGAGTTTGAGGCTGCAGTGAGCTATGATCATGCCACTGTACTCCAGTCTGTCTCTAAAAATAAAAATAATTAAAGGCCTAGATGTGATAAGCAAATTTTTAATAAAACTTTTAGGATAAAATCCTTACAACCTTGGAGCAAAATATTTCTTAAATAAGACACTAAAAAGCACAAGTTGCAAATTAGACGATTGAAAAATCTGACTGTATTTACATTAATAAAAACTTTCTGCATTAAATACAAGATAAATTTAACAAGCCATAGGCTGCAGGCAAGACGATAGAATGCATATGTAACTGACAAGGAGTTAGTTTCCAATATACATAAAGAACTCCTAGAAATAAAATGAAAAAGATACACAGGCTATTAGAAAATGGGCAAAAGAGAACAAAAGGCAAAACCTAATGGTTAATGAGAATATGAGAAGATGTTCTTTTACATTGATATTAGGGGACATGAACAACTAAACTACAACAAGAGAGTATTAGATTGTCAAAAATATCAGAACTTTGCAATCTCAAGTATAAGCAAGGATATGGAGAAAAGAAAACCCACATCCAATGCTAGTTGTGTGTAAATTGGGACAACCACTTCACAGAGCAATCTGACCTTAACTAGTGACACTGAAGGTGTACATATGCTATGACCTAGCGGTTTTATTTCTAGGCAAATATCGTAAAGAAGCTTACATCTATGAGCACCACAGTGTAAGAATGTGCACAGCAGCATTATGTATAATAAAGAAAAGTTGCAAATAAACTAAGTATCCTTCAGTGGCAGAGAAGATAGATTGCATTTTATTCATGTAACAGATTAATGTAGAGCAGTAAAAATAAGCTGCAACTGCATGTATCCACATGAATAAATCTCAACAACATAAACTAAATTACAGAGGAATACTTCAAAATGATAACTTTATTTAAATTTTGAAAAACATAAAACAATACTACGTATTGTTCAGGGACAGAGACACTTTTAATAAACTGTGCTTAGGATAAAAAGGATTATTAGATACAATAATAAGAACGACTCATCAAGAAGGTATAACAAATCTGAACTTTTATGCACCCAAATCATGCCAAGAATTGTCAGAATTACAAGGAGAAATGGACAAATCCTCTGTATTAGTTTGGATTCCAAGAAGCAGATGCCAAGATACACAAGAGATAGACACACAAGAGATTTTTTCAAGGAAACATCTGTGAGGGCTGAAGGGCAGAGGCACAGAAGCAGGAGAGCCCGGGACCGCGAAGGCCAGGGTGAGACATGTGTGAGGCGAGGGGGAAGGAAGGAGGAAGCCTTGGGCTGCAGCACGGCTCTGAGGAAGCTTTGGCCAGGCGATGGCTAGTGCCCAAGCAACGACTTCCCAATTAGAGGAGTCTCCCGTTGACAGAAGTGGTCCCGCTCTAGTACCCCCTTGGTGAGTAGCTGGGAGCAACCGGTGTGGGAGGGCAGGAATGTGGTTTTAGCTTGAATGCCACGGTGGTCTGAGGGTGCTGCAGTTGGAGGCTGCTGTCAGCCGGGCGTGCTCTCTGCAGCAGGTTCTTTAGAAGGGTCCATGGGCCACAGCCGCCATATGTACCATCACAGTAGAAAATAATAACCTACATAATACACATCACTCAGGACCCCCAAATGAAAATATTCTCCTAAAGATTAATGGACGATAATAGACTCCTATTTCCAAGAATTATTGAACATACATTTTTAAACACACAAGGAACTTTTATAAAATTGCATGTGTAGTAATAGATCATCTCTAGATTTTTCCCTCATTCTGGAAAAATAAGCAAAAAAGGAAATTATCAGTATAAAGATATTTTAAAAATCTTTAAAAAAAAAGTAGTAGATCACAATGCCATTCTCAACACATACAATGAATTGATATTTGGCTATGATGCAATAAGATTAGAAATAAATCATAAAATTATTTTTTAAACCCATATGTTCTGAAACTGAAATTCATAGATTACCTAACATAAAAGTTAAAGAGGATATCATAAGGGAAATCAGAAAATATTTAGGACCGAGAGACAATTAAATCACTGTGTGGTAAACCTAGAAGGAGACCACTAAAGGCGTAGGCAGAGGGAAATTTATAGCCTTAACTATGCACATTGGAAAAGATTCAGAATTAATGAGCTTAAGTGTTCAACGCTAGAAGAAAAAGAATGAATAAAACAACAAAAACAAAAGTAGAAGGAAGGAAATAAGAAAATCATAAAGATAAGAAGAGAAATTAATCAAAGGAAAAACTAGTAGCAGATTAACAAAACCACAGCTGGCTCCTTACCAAGACTAATAAAATCGGCGGATCTCTGGCGAGAGCGGCTAAGGAATAAAGGAGAAAGCACAAGCATGTTAAAAGTGAACAAAAGGAACATAACACAGCTAGAGTAGAGATTCAAAAGTAACGATAGCTCACGTTTACGAGTCAGTTTCATGCTCATTCTATAATGCAATATTTATTTACAGTTTAAGTTAAATACAAATCCTTTCCACAGAATCCTCTGCTTATATATAGTGATGATGATGAACTAACATTTATCCAGAACTTACTGTGAGCCATCCCCTGCACCTGGTAGGTAATCTCTTGCCTCCGTACCTTTGGTTAGGCTGTTTCCTTCCCCTCCTGTAAGGTTTGGCTAAAACGCAGCCTCCTCTAGCTGCCACTGTCCACAGCGTACCTGTTATCCATTCTGCCCCCTTATTTACTAACAGAACCACAATTATTTTTTATCTATCCCCTCACCTCCTCCGCCACCACCCATCTGCCCACTCATCCATTCATCCATCCGAGCCTTGGAGAACCTACACGGTTCCAGGCACAATATTTAGGCACTTGACATAAAAAATGGGTGAGAGCTGTCCTTTCCCTCTAAGTAACTACACTTTATTTGGGACAACAGACAAGGAAAAGGGTCAGTACGTTTGTCATAAGTGCCAGGCTAGACGTAGAAGAGGGATATAGCCTTAAATGTATTAGTGTTTTTCCTTCTCTTACTTAGCCAGAAGCTTCTGTTTGCTTCAGGAATAGTTGTGATTTCCATCGTAGGAGTGTGGGGAGGAAAAAGACCCTTTTGCCTCTGAGCATTAAGACCAAGTCTGTGTGCCCAAGTGAGGCCACAGTGCTGGGACTGAGCTTTCAGACAAGAAAGGGGTTTTCTAGATTCCACAGGCAGCAGCTCTACAGTCCAGAGCACCGTTTCCCTCCAAGGTAACCTGATTCTGCGCTTTTGGCTTTTCTTGACACATCTGAATTGCTGTATGTAACCAGGAGATCTCACATAAGAGCCACATACTGTCCCACGCAAGGACTTTTCTCGTGTACGTTCCTCTGTAACGTGTGCGCCTTCTCGGCCTCGGCACACGCCCTTCCCGGGCTGGCTGAGCTGCCCCTGCGTGAGCGAACGTGATTGCCTTAGAGAGCCCCCCGTCTGGCACTTAGGTTGAACTACAGCATCCCCCAAAGCCCTTTCTGCCACATACTTCAGGGGCTCCTGGAGCACCTCGTTTATTACAACGTTCTCAGCTACCACGTGACTTTTGCCGCGTTCCTTCCTCTCCCTCGCACGGTGACCTTTGGGGATATCTGCAGCGCTTGAGGTCCGAGCGTGGTGCCCACCATGCGCACCTCAACCCCAGTGCCACCGACAGGCTGGCATTTTACCAGCTAAGATGCATCACGCGCCCGCCGTGTGCCGGGTGCCCCTCTGAACGCTTGACTCGTTCAGTCCTCAAAACAGCCCAACGGGGTAGCGCAGTTCGCATTGGCAGTTTACAAATGAGAAGATGGAGGCACAGAAGATGTGAATCCAGTTGGGATTTGAGCCTATGCAGGGAATATGGTCATGTTAATGATAAAACAGAGTGGCACTTATACCTGGGATGGCATGCTGGAAACCCAAATGCTGCCACTGAACACAGTGTTTAACCCACTAGGAAGGGTTTTGGGTTTTTTTTTGAGACAGAGTCTCACTTTGTTGCCCTGGCTAGAGTGCCGTGGCGTCAGCCTAGCTCACAGCAACCTCGAACTCCTGGGCTCAAGTGATCCTCCTGCCTCAGCCTCCCAAGTAGCTGGGACTATAGACATGCACCACCATGCCCAGCTAATTTTTTCTATATATATTTTTAGTTGTCCAGATAATTTCTTTCTATTTTTAGTAGAGACGGGGCTCTCACTCCTGCTCAGGCTGGTCTTGAACTCCTGAGCTCAAACGATCCTCCCGCCTCAGCTTCCCAGAGTGCTAGGATTACAGGCGTGAGCCACCGCGCCAGGCCCACTAGGAAGGATTTTATCAGGGGCGGACACAGTGGCTCACACCTGTAATCCTAGCACTTTAGGAGGCCAAAGTGGGAGGATCACTTGAGGTCAGGAGTTCAAGACCAGCCTGAGCAAGATTGAGACCCTGTCTCTACACAAAATAGAAAAATTAGTTTGAGATTGCAGTGAGCTATGACGACACCACTGTACTCCAGCCCAGGTGACAGAGTAAGGACTCTGCCTCAAAAAAAAAAAAAAAAAAAAAGGATTTTACCAGGCACAGCCAAAAGGAATATTTACTCATTAAGGTTACTGTAATAATGCACCTGATTTGGAGAGCTTCGCTGAGTTTGGGCATCGCCCTTGTGGCAGAGAAAGGCAGGGAGCGTGGGGTGGGGATGGGGGATGTGAGACAGCTGGTGGTGTGGACATAGTCACAAATCTGCGTCAAATCACTCAGCACTGTCCCAGGCCCCTGTGATTCTAAGGTGATACAACCCAGGGAGCAGCCTGCAGGCGACTCTCCAAGCCACATGCCCCCTGCAGAACACTCCAGATCCTAACTCTGGTCTAACAAGGTCACTGGCAGAGTCATAGCACTAAATCTCATTCGTTTAGAAATTAGATTTAGATAGAAAGTTTTCTTTTTGAGACAGAGTCTCACTTTGTTGCCCAGGCTAGAGTGAGTGCCATGGCGTCAGCCTAGCTCACAGCAACCTCAAACTCCTGGGCTCAGGCGATCCTCCTGCCTCAGCCTCCCGAGTAGCTGGGACTACAGGCATGTGCCACTATGCCTGGCTAATTTTTTCTATATATATTAGTTGGCCAATTAATTTCTTTCTATCTATAGTAGAGACGGAGTCTCACTCTTGCTCAGGCTGGTTTTGAACTCCTGACCTTGAGCAATCCACCCGCCTCGGCCTCCCAGAGTGCTAGGATTACAGGCGTGAGCTACCGCGCCTGGCCTAGATAGAAAGTTTTAATAAAAATGTTATATGCTTGGTCATAGCTGAATTATTTGCAGGCTACTTTAATTTATTTTAGTTCACAGGGACCAATTTGATCTTCCAGGTTGGTTCATTCCTCCCCACCTCACAGTGACCTCACGGAGCCCTCCCCTTCCTCACCCGACCCCAGGGTCCCTCTTGTCCGGTGGTACCCGAAGCCCTCTGTGTCTCTGCCCACATGTGGTTTCAGACTGTGGAAGCCCATTTGAGGAAGACAGAAAGGTCTCTGCTATCCACGGTCCGCAGCCCCCAGCCTGAAGTGTCTGGCATCTGGTTTCACCATCCCGAGGCAGCAGTGTGCTGGAGAAGGCGGGTGCTCCCCTCCCGGGGACTAGCCCCCCTCTCTCAATCAAACCAAAGCAGAGGTTGCACTTTGAAGATAACTCTCTGCAAATTTAGAGCCAAGACATTTTGGATACAGTAGTGTCTGGAAAAGTGCCCACGTTTGGCTTAGACACACTTTTACTTAGATATTTGCCAAAAAATTCTGCAATTAAAATTTTAGTTATTTGCAGATTAAAACTAGCTTTAAAAATAACAAGTATCTCTGTGCTTTCGGTGGGTGTGTGCACATTTTACGCATACGTGGATGTGTATTTAAATTGCCTCAGTCCTGCTAACTGAAAATAAGCGAAGACCAACCACGTGAGAAAAGCAAAGGCTATTTTTCCTGAGCTTGCTATAGCGAGGGAGTTGCCACCACCGCTGTGCTTTGGCAAGATGCACAGGCGGCAGCCGAGTGGGCAAGCTGCGTAGTAGAAACTGGGCAGGCCGCAGGTATGCACATTTTAGACACTGCTTCCCCCCTGCTGGCTTCCCCGGCCAGTTCCCATGCTGGCCGCCAACTAGAAGTGGGGCCACTCGTACGATTGGTTAGGGATACATACCTGGCTTTTCCTGGTCCGCCCTAAGTCAGAAGCAGCGGCAAAAATTAGGAGAGCTCTTGGTTATTAATCAAGTCCTGTGCGTTTTGGCTTGTTAATGCGTTACTGTTTAGCTTCCTGGATTGTCGCTTGAGACGGCCATTCGGCTTCCTGCAGGTCTGACTCACAACAGGCTGGAGTCCCAGGGTGTCGATCGCAGTTAAGGGGTTTGTTCTTGGGCAGGTTGTTGCAGGTCGTGGGTCCAAGTTCTATTTTGACATATGCTCTGGCCATTGTCCCTTTGTATATGCAGTCTGTCATAAGATAAGAATTATATAAGAATTAGTCAAATAAATCCACCCCTTCTCTTTGAAGGGTGAATCAGTTAGTCCGCCCAGCAAGTCTAAAAGGTGACCTTATCAATGAGTAGCAACTGTCTGCATCATACAGTGAGATCTCAAATAACTTCATAGAACAAATGCATGAGAATCACACATTATTAAAATGCAGCCACCTCACACACAGAACCAAACTCGTGTTTGACAGTGGTGTGGCAGTCACACTCGACCTAGGCCAGGAGAGGAAACCAGGCATCTCCTCGGAAGACCCCAGGCAGCCCCTCCCGCCTTCCCCGGTGTGCTCTGCCCGGCGGCTCCCCGGGCAGCGCTGCTAGATGAATTCTCACAGGGAACAAAAAGTGAAGAAAAGGAAAAAATAGCTCATCAATGCAATTCAGAAACATGCATGCTTGCCTCCTAAATTATTAGGACAAATAGCTGCTTGGCAAGACTGCTCTCGAGCAGTCAGCATGAAGTAGGTGCTTCCAGAGACCCCTCCTCAGCCTCCCGTCTGCCTTGGCGGTGGGAACAGAGGTGACATTACCGGTTCTTTAGGATCCAGCCCAGAGCAGCAGGACAGTTCAGTGCCCTCTTGCATCAGGACCACTTGACGCTTTTCTCTATAAAATCAATTTCCAATCAATGGCGCTTTCCAACCGGGGCACTTCTGAGAACATGGCTTCACTGTGGCACCAAACTTCGAAGGCAAGAAAATGAACCAGGAAGTCAGCACGGGGGCTGCGAGTCCCCAGCCAGGTGCTGCGGCAGCAGAAGTGGGACATCTAGATTCATGCCCATCTGTGACACGCAGCAACGATGACTTTGGCAAATCGTTTATTTAATTTCTTTTGTTTCAGATTTCTTACTGTCTCCATGAAGATCAAAATACTAGTTCCTTTCCATTCACGTTGAATGCCTACTAGGGCTAGGTACATACAGGCCGGAAGCTGGACAAGACGGGCACGGTCTCTGCCCTGTGCATCTCCCACCTGCAGAGAGGTGGAAACATGCAAATCAACTAGAAACTTCTAGATTTGAAAAGTCTATGGAGGAAACAAGATGTTACGTACATGTGTAGATACGGAGGAGAAAACAAGCTCTTTTTCTTCTGCTCTCAAGCCACGACAATCACCACGGAAGACTCACTGCTTCTGTCCCCGGCTTGTGGGGACATCCCCTCACCAGCAGGCAGGCAGTCCTGCAGCGGGCACCGGCTGGGTGTCCTCTGATCCGACGCGGTTCTGACACTGTCTACCTGGAGGCCGCGTCAGACCCCGCAAGACTGGGCCCCCGTGTTCTGCCTGCGCATCTGACCAGCTGCGTAGAGAAATCAGAGTTTCTACAACACCCTCCCTGGGTTGGATTCACTTGCTAGAGCAGCTCACAGAACTCAAGGAAGCACTTACTCGTGTTTACTGGGTAACTTTGAAGGTTTGCTGAAAATCAGCTGAAAAGAGCCAGATTAACAGGAGATAAGGCATGCAAATTTATGTGATTGTAGTTTTAAGTGACATGGGAGCTTTCAGAATGAAGACCCAAAGATACACAGGAAACTGCATTTTTATGATCAGACTCAACAAAGTATGGACAACCCTGTAGAAACGTGGTCAGACAAAAATGGGATCTAATGTGTGAGGGCCATCAAGGTGTCACCTCCCAAGGCGAGGCTGGGGAGGGGCGGGGCCCCACACTGCACTGTGCTGGTGCCCCTGCCCCCGGTGGAAGAGGGAAGGAGGCAAGAGGAGGAAATGAGACCCTGGGAGGGAGGAGGCGGACAAGGATGTGAGAGGCAGATATGGGCCCCCAGCTCACTCTGAAGATTTCTTTCCTCCTGTAGTAGTTTCTTGCTGCAGTCAAAGTAACAAACAGCTACAAACTGGGTGGCTTAAAACAAGACTTTATTCTCTTACCATTCTGGATGCTGAAATCAAGTCTGAAACCAAGGTGTCAAATCAAGGAAGGAATCCTTCCTTGCCCCCTCTAGCTTCTGGTGGTTTCTGGCCACATGGACTGAGTGTTGGTGTCCTTCCCCAAATTCATATGTTGAAACCCTAGCCCCCAATGCGATGTTATTAGGAGGCGAGATCTTTGGGAGGTAATTAGGTTTAGATGGGGTCCTGAAGGTGGAGCCCTTATAAGAAGAGACAGGGGGCCAGGCGCAGTGGCTCATGCCTGTAATCCTAGCTACTCTGGGAGGCCGAGGCAGGAGGATCAGGATCGCTCAAGGTCAGGAGTTTGAAACCAGCCTGAGCAAGAGCAAGACCCCGTCTCTACTAAAAATAGAAAGAAATTAATTGGCCAACTAAAAATATATAGAAAAACTTAGCCGGGCATGGTGGCACATGCCTGTAGTCCCAGCTACTTGGGAGGCTAAGGCAGGAGGATTGCTTGAGCCCAGGAGTTTGAGGTTGCTGTGAGCTAGGCTGACGCCAAGGCACTGTAGCCCAGGCAACAGAGTGAGACTCTATTTCAAAAAAATAAAAGAGACAGGGGAGATCTCTCTCTCCCTCCCTCCTCACTCCCTCTCCCTCCTCCCTTCCGCCTCCCCACCACGTGAGGACACAGTGAGAAGGCAGCCGCCACCCTGAACACCAGGAAGCAGTTCCTCACTTGCTGGAACCAAATCTGCCAGCACCTTGATCTTGAACTTCCCAGCTTTCAGCACTGTGAGAATAAATGTTTGTTGTTCCAGCCCCAGTCGATGGCATTTTCCTCTGGCAGCCCCAGCAGACTCGTACACCGTAACCCCCGGCATGCCGTGGTCTGTGGCAGCACCACTGCGATCCTTGTGTCCCTCTTCACGTGGCTGCCGTCCCTCTGCGGCAGTGTCTGTGTGCGAATTTTCCTCTTGCAGGGACATCAGTCACTGGCCCATCCTAATCCAGTGTGACCTCCTCTGAACTTGACGGCATCTGCAAAGAACCTATTTCTGAATTGGTCTCTTCACAGGTGCCAGGTGGATGCAGATTCGGTGGGGTGCTTTGCAACTGGTGCTCCTTCAGTTCCACATGCCCCCCTGGCTGGGGCTCCCCGAGCATCCTCCCCGACTCTCCCTGAGCTTCCTTAGCTCAGAGCCACCTTCTCAGACCCACTTTTCTTGGTTATGGCTCCACACGCGAGACACTCCACCTCCCCACCGCCTGTCACCCTTCCCCCAGCCTGTGACTGCAGCCAGAACTATTTTTACCGAAAATGCAACGACACATCCAGTTTCAATCCTCCAGATGCCTCCTCCAGGTCCACATCTCTCTGTAAAGTGCTTGTCTTAGAAAACCTGGGGAGAACCTGCGTTTGATCTCCATGCCTGCTAATTAGTAAACTGTGAACTAACATGAAATCTTAGGCCCCTGAAGCTGACTCAGTGGACCCCCTCTTGGCCAAGAAGACCCCAGAAATCCCTAAAGCTCAGGTGCTGGCTGTGAGAAGGGCGGTGAGACATGCTTTGTCATGCCCCCCTCCCTTCCTGGAGATGTCCTTTGTGACTCAGGGACAGGCCTAAGGCTGTGCAAAACAAAGCTTAACCCACGCCTGCAGGTCCTCAATTCACTCAACAAACCACTTGTGTCTGGGTATATGTCCTGCAGCTTGTGATTAACAGACTTCCTCAAGTTAACACATGCCAAGCCATTAGACAACTTAACCAATCACAAATCAAAGAATCTTGAAACCCACCTATAATCTGTAATCCCCGCTTCCAGATGTCCTACCCTTTCAGGCCAAACCGATATACACCTTCCATGTATTGATTTATGACTTTGCCTGTAACTCCTGTCTCCCTGAAATGTATAAAACCAAAGTAATCCAGCCACAGCGAGACTGCTTGCTCAAGGCTTCTTGGGCATGGCTCTCCAGGACATAGTCACACATATTTGGCTCAGAATAAACCTCTTTAAATTATTCTACAGAGCTTGGGTTCTTGTCCGTTGACAATACACACAAGCTCGTGCTATGAAATGGTTCTATCTATCCTAAGCTGTCGGGCTGACTTAAGGCCACAGTGCAAAGGAGTTTTGGGAAGGAGGAAACTGGCATTTCATGCAGGTGCTGCTCTGTCCTGGGCTCCCTGGAACTCCATCACCCGCCAGTGGGCACTCGCTGCTATGTCCTGCTACTCAGATGGCCTTAGAGCCCAAGGAGCCCACCGGCCACCCCACATTTGGTAAAGGAGGTCACTGGGGCCCTGAAAGTTTACAGAACTTCCTCGAATCCACAGCAGGTATGTGGGAAAAGGAAGACGCTGTGATCCAGCTCCCACTTCTCTTTCCAATCCACCACCCTGCCTCAGCTGGGCCCAAGCTCAGGGGCTGGAAGCCTGGGAGGGGCTTCCTTCCAGCTGGTCTTGTAAGACGACAGCTGCAACACATTGTGCTCCTAATAGCCAAAGACCCCAAGCTTCAGTTAGCTCTAGCCCTAGAAAATGTGTCATCTGCATAATTACCGGCAGGGCCACGGCCAAAGGGACGTGGGATATCACTGCCCTTAGGTGGAGATGGGGGGCCGAGGGGAAGAATGTACCAGATGTTTTAATTACGCTGTGCCCCTTCAAACGCTCAACCCTCTTTGCCTCTGTAATTCAATATTAGTCGGTTCCTATCTTTTAGGCCTTCTAAACTTGCACATGAACTTGCACAGCAATAAATCCCTGAATGCTCAAAGCCATGATTTCCTCAGCAGGTGGATGCAGAACGCTCAGAGACCCATAATAATCAGTGCTTTGCAACAAGCACTTTTTCTTCCTACTCATTATTGCAGCACTTTAAGAGAAGAAGGGAGCAACTGCTCTCGCAGGGCTGCAGAGACGCTTTGGAAACATGCTGGGGGAGCTGCTCTGTCACTGGGAAGACAATGGAACACATTTACAACGTCTTATTTTCCCTTGCTCTGCCAAGCAAAAGCAACGAAAGCCTTTGGGGAATGGCTTTACAAGGAAAGGCAATGAGACCCGCGTCTGCAGCGCCCCTTCCCTTGCAGGGGCAGAGCTGGCGGCATTGCTGGGACGCTCAGGGAGCACAGTTGTTCTCTGCAGTGGCTCATTTCCCTTTCTGTCTAGAAGGCGCCTCTGTTTATTCCCACTGAACCCGGACTCAGCAGAGAAGACTGACAGGATTACAAAGCCCCGTGAGCCCCAAACCTCTCCCCTTCTCTTCCTGCCACTGGGCAGGTCCTTAAGGCTCTGTCATATCCTAGGCTGGGGCACAGGCAGCCCTCACTAGTCTTGAGGGACGGATCCCTACGCTGTCCCCTCCCCGGCATGAAGTTCCCAAGGGAATCCCCATTTCTTATGTTTTAAAAATTCCTCTTATCCTTCTGTCCCCAAAGTTGCCGAGGAGTCCCACCAGCGGGACTTCAGAGACGGAGAGCTGGAATCACCTTGAGCTTACTGCTAAACCAACAGGATCATCGCTCTGCCAACCAGCCTGGTCGGAAAGCAATGCCCAGCCTAGGCCACGGCGCAAGTGACAACCGTGTAGGGTAATTAGACCAATTTGGCCCATCTGGGGGAAAGGCTCAACTGAACCAGTGAAAAGTCTGAATTAAACAAAGTGTAACAAACTGTAACTACTTAAAATGATCCTTTACCATCTTTTTTTTTTTTTGAGACAGAGTCTCATTTTGTTGCTCAGGCTAGAGTAGTGCCATGGCATCAGCCTAGCTCACAGCAACCTCAAACTCCTGGACTCAAGCAATCCTGCTGCCTCAGCCTCCCGAGTACCTGAGACTACAGGCACGCGCCACCATGCCCGGCTAATTTTTTGTATATATATTTTTAGTTGGTCAATTAATTTCTTTCTCTTTTTAGTAAAGATGGGGTCTCGCTCAGGCTGGTTTTGAACTCCTGACCTCTAGCAATCCACCCGCCTCGGCCTCCCAGAGTGCTAGGATTACAGGCGTGAACCACCGTGCCCGGCCATTTTACCATCTTCTTAAAAACTATTCATGCGTACTATAAAGACAAGTTTATTAAGATAATTTGGGGGCAGGTCCTTATCTACCAGAATTGAATAAAATGATGTTTTGACTCTTCCTGTAAATATAATTGGGACCAAAGTAAATAATTTCAACTTTTATCACAAGCCAGGAGGAATGAAGATGGAAGTATTTATCATCCCTCAAGTAAAGCTCTTCTTTCATTAACTAAACTTATAAAATAGTATAAAGATCTATGAAAGTATGATCAAATGATCCATAGTAAATATGACAATTTAGAAGCCAAAGTGTCCTTCTATAATCAAAATAGAAGGTTCCTAACACCAGAAAAGTCATTTTAACCATCCCTTACTAAATCTGTTTTGCAGCTATTTCTTTCTAAGAATGTTTAAATCTGGACCTAACCTATGCTATCATAGTTCTACAGTTTGCTAAGGCAAAATCATTCTGAATTAAGACCAAGACTCTCACCAAGGCTCACAGAACTTCCCACTACTAGTTGCAAAATATTTGTTAAGCACCATTGAGAGAAAAAATTCTTAATCATTTGGAAGGGGTTGTTGAAAGAAAGAAAGAAAGAAAGAAAGAAAGAAAGAAAGAAAGAAAGAAAGAAAGAAAGAAAGAAAAGAAAATCCTTAAGTCCACCGGAATCATGCACAGTAGAAAACCTATATGGGACATATATTTGTGGTCTTTAAATTTTTAAAAATATTCATATGCAAAAAAATATTTTTCAAAATCCTTATTCCTGCTAATTGTGTAATTACAAAAAATGTGGGCCAAACTCTGTTTAAAATTGTTATCTTCAAAAGACATTTTGGATAAAGATTATTGGATAATTCATATATATAGGTATTTTTGTGTTTTTGTCAGGTTGTGGTTTTTGGTCCCTTTTAGTCTCTATTTGACAAGTTCCTTGTCAGCATCCATTTTATAGACAAAGACCTGGAGCACGGGGTCCTCGAGCTGAGCCAGGGATGGAAATATTTGTGAAAAACATGAGCTGTTCCATCTCTTCTCAGTGAAGCCACGGCCCTCGAGGGTCCCACCCCTCGGCTGTCTGTGGGACTAAGTATTTTAGATACGCACACAATCGAACAATTCATGTCCAAATGCAAACTTACTTTAAAAGGATGCCCAAGGTTCGAAAAGTTTTTTAAAATCTGCTTTGAGGCCGGGCACCCTGGATCACGCCTGTAATCCTAGCACTCAGAGGCCAAGCCAGGAGGATGGCTCAAGGTCAGGAGTTAGAAACCAGCCTGAGCAAGAGCGAGACCCCGTCTCTACTAAAAATAGAAAAAAATTAATTGGCCAACTAAAAATATACAGAAAAAATTAGCCAGCACGTTGGCGTGTGCCTGTAGTCCCAGCTACTCGGGAGGCTGAGGCAGGAGGATCGCTTGAGCCCAGGAGTGTGAGGTTGCTGTGAGCTAGGCTGACGCCACAGCACTCTAACCCAGGCAACAGAGCAAGAAGACTCTGTCTCAAGAAAAAAAGAAAGAAACAAAAGAAAACCCTACAGGTTGAAGCAGGAGACACTGAATAAATGATTTCCTTTCTGTAGGACTTAACTTCCCACTCCCCAAGGTTAAGGGTTCAACTCGTACCGGGACCTAGGAGCCAGCCTTTCCGGGGAGCATTCTGTTCAATGGTGAAAGCCCTGAAATTACTTTCCCTTTCTCTTTAGACTCGGCCACATGCCAGGGGCCTCCCCACGCATGTTTGCTAAAGGAATCGATGACCCTAGAAAACATATGCAAATTGCCTTGCTAGGGCAGTGTGGGATTGTGAGGAAAGATGAACGCAACTGAGCTGAGGACACTCCCCAGCCCCACCATGAGGTGTCAGGGACTCTGTCCTACTGGGATTGCGAAGGTCAGTTAGCACGGCTGAAGGGTGTGCCTGCGGCGCGGGTACCCACCCCCAAAGCACTGCTGTTGAGGAGAACGTCAGATGCTTCCCCTTTCCTGTCTTCCCTTTACCCATGAATTTATTTTGTGACATCCCATTTGGGGCTGACTTGGAGTTTTCCGGGAGGAAAGGAGAGGAAAAAACCTGTACTGCTATATATGTGCTTCTACTGACACCTAGGTTTATTGTGAAACTAACACCCCGAGACCAGCCTTGGCTTGGCCACAGGCCTGTAAAGGATTCGTCCGTGCTGTCTGAGAAAGGCACACGGGAGACGTCTGTGCCAGAAAATGAGGACTCTGAGCAAGCCCGAAATAAAAGTTGATCCCCCCTGGCTTGTGATCTATGTCTGATTTTGCAGGTAAGTATTAGGGGAAAACTTGCTAGCAGTCCAAAATCCCCATGCTGGCTGGGCGCTGGGGCTCACACCTGTAATCCTGGCACTCTGGGAGGCCGAGGTGGAAGGATCGCTTGAGGTCAGGAGTTTGAGACCAGCCTGAGCAAGAGTGAGACCCCATCTCTACTAAAAATGGAAAAATTAGCTGGGTATGGTGGTGCATGCCTGTAGTCCCAGGGCAATTGCTTGAGCCCAGGAGTTGGAGGTTGCCGTGAGCTAGGCTAATGCCATAGCACTCTAGCCTGGACAACAGAGGGAGACCCTGTCTCCAAAAAAAAAAAAACAAAAAAATAACCCTCCCTTTGAAAAGCTGTAAAGGGAAAAGGAATTAATTGTGCTGAAAGGAGAGTCACAAACCCTCCATGGGGCCAGAAGTAGGGGACCATTGATCTATTTAGGATCAAATAGATGGCCTCAGACTTTCCTTTAAACTCTGTATGTACATCCACCATTAAGAAAAATAACAGGCCGGGCGTGGTGGCTCACGCCTGTAATCCTAGCATTCTGGGAGTCCAAGGCGGGTGGATTGCTCAAGGTCATGAGTTCGAATCCAGCCTGAGCAAGAGCGAGACCCCGTTTCTACTAAAAATACAAAGAAATGAATTGGCCAACTAAAAATATATAGAAAAAGTTAGCCGGGCATGGTGGTGCATACCTGTAGTCCTAGCTATTCGGGAGGCTGAGGCAGGAGGACTGCTTGAGTCCAGGAGTTTGAGGTTGCTGTGAGCTAGGCTAACACCATGGCACTCTAGCCTGGGCAACAGAGTGAGACGCTGTCTCAAAAAAAAGAAAAAAAAAATAACAATAACAAACAGCAAGGCAGGTCTGGACATGCCCTAGAAGGGACACTTAGGTCAGATGCTACTGCCTAGCAGGTGGTTGCTAACACAACGTCACGCACCACAGGCCATATTCTACAGCTGGCAGTGAGTGTCTCCGAAGGGCACGAGTTCCAGTGTCAGCAGGTCCCTTTCCCTACGCAGCTGAAAAGGACCTGTCCTGTGTCTTGTCTTCCTGCAGCTCAGACCCTGGCCGGGCATGGTGGCCACCAAGGCCACCATTTCAGTGAAGAGAGCTGAGTTACTTCCACAATTCTTTCCAGACGCCTCCCCATGAAGTCCAAGGACCAGTTCTTTGGCCAGAAGTAGCCCTCTGGAAGGACACCCAGAGGCTGATGGAGCTGATGGTGCCACACCCCTGGGCTAACAGGCAGTTGCATGGCATTGGCAAGGAACAGGCAGGTGCCCAAGGCTCGCTACAGCCTGGGCAACAAGGCGAAGTCCTGGGGAAGCCATGAGACACACCACCCGTCCTCCCTCTGCACATCTCTCATCATCCACGGGTCCAAGGAAGAAGCCTTAGCACGTGGGGATCTCTGACCTGGAGGAGCGGGGGCTTACTCAAAACTGAGGGCACTGAATCTCTCCCGGGCTCGTGCAGAGTTTGCACCCGCTGCCCCTGCCACGGCCACACACATGTGGTGACCGAGAGTGGGGCTGAGTTTTGTTAAACGTATACACTTACAAAACCAGCACAGGGAGCATTTCTTTACTGTCCTCAATACTGGAAATTTTTCATCTTTGGGAGGTGAATTTTATTTCTGGAAATATGTGAAAGTCATTACAGCCCAGCCCGATTAATAAAGATATTGGTCAAAAATAAAGAATATCACTTAGAACCAAAAACAAAACTCAACTACGGTCACAAAGTGATTAATGTATCATGTAGCTCTGACTACCTCTTGGGATTCTAAGAGGAGTTCCAGAACTATTTCTTGATCAATTACAGCAACATCCAGTGTAAATATTCTAATTATATATTTTGTTGGGGAAAAAATATCTTCTTGTACTTCATATTTTCCATATACTTTTACCTAATTTTTAAAAGCCTTCCAGGAACCAAATCTTCCGAGTCAAATATTCACTGACATCTTAAACTCCTGGGTTTATAGCACAGTCCTCTGTGACACTAAAGAGATTAAGTGTAAAGTTTCAGAACTGACACATTCCTATTCTGAGTAGGCCCCTCATGTCTCATTCTGTACCAAATATTCAATTACTCTGCAAGTTGAAAGGCAAATGCTTTCTGCAGGATATTTTGCCCAGTATTCATATTATTAGGGATAGCAGCTATTGTGTGTTCCTATTTAACCACATGCTGCAGGCTGTCGGCAGCCAAAGCCTTTATTTGAATTAACTATTTCGGAATGACTCTTATCCCCACTCTATGATGAGGGAACCAAGGCTCAGAGAGGGCAAGTAACTCTTACAGAGTCGCACAGCAGGCCCGTGTTTGGCCAGGATTCCAACCCGGGCAGTCCAGCTCCGGAGCCGAGCGTGCGCCCCTGGGCTGCAGCCCTCACAAACTACCATCGGGCTCTATAAAGCTACTGCACCATTTCAAAGAGGGGAACCGGAAACAGAAAGGGCCAACAGTGACCCGCATGGGGCCCCAAGGCAGCTGTCAGTGGCACCGAGCAGATGCATGTGGGGACAACCCCAGTAAGAATCCAGCCCCATGGCTGGCAGAGCCCTGAGGTGACTGGCTGTGAGCATTCGTTCATTCATTCATTCAGTTTAGCAAGGGTCTGCTGGCACCGCCGGCCTCTTGGGGTGCAACAAAGGGCAGAACAAAGTCCCTACCCTTGTAGAGCTTACGTTCCAGCAGAGGGAGACAAATGACAAATAACAGACACGAAAAATAAATTGTTCCTGTAGTATGCTGAACAGTGACAACGGGAGCGGAAAGAAGGTAGAGGGGATGGGGGTTCTGGGGTGCCAGGTGGGCTGACACGTAAGTCAGGTGGTCAGGGTAGAGAGGAGGTGACATTTAGGCAAAGACGCAAAGGTGGCTGGGTGCGGCGGCTCACGCCTGTAATCCTAGCACTCTGGGAGGCCGAGGCAGGAGGATCATTTTATTTATTTATTTATTGTCATTTTTTAATTTTATTTTATATTTTTTTCTCTTTTTTATTTTTATTTTTTTGTTTTATTAGACAGCAGGTAGAAGGAGGATCGTTTTAGCTCCAGAGTTCAAGACCAGCCTGAGCAAGACTGAGACCCCATCTCTACTAAAAAAATAGAAAGAAATTAGCTGGACAACTAAAAATATATAGAAAAGCCGGGCATGGTGGCGCATGCCTGTAGTCCCAGCTACCTGGGAGGCTGAGGCAGCAGGATCGCTTGAGCCCAGGAGTTTGAGGTTGCTGTGAGCTAGGCTGACGCCATGGCACTCACTCTAGCCGGGGCAACAGAGTGAGACTCTGTCTCAAAAAAAAAAAAAAAGACTGAAAGGCGTCGTACAGCTGGCCACGGGGATCACCAGGAAGGACAGGCACCCAGTTAAGGGGACTCCAGCGTGGGGGCCAGGACAGAAGAGGCCGGGCGTGTTGCTGGACGCCTTGCAGCTGGGCAGTGCATTTGCCGTGATTTGAGAGGCCGTGGCGAGGACGCCGGCACTCACTGGGGGGAGGAGGAGCCGGTGCAAAGTTTTGAACAGGACATCACTTCAGCTGCTGTGCTGGAAACAGGTTTTAGAGACAAAGGAGAAGGCAGGTGACAGGTGGAGGCACTGCCGCGCATTCTAGGTGGGCGATGGGAGTGGCTCTGGCTGGCTGGCAGCAGCAGAGGTGAGGAGCAGGCAGACTCTGATTTTATTTTAACGCAGAGACAAGAGCGTCTCGTGCCAAACCCACTCTCGGGGAAAACAGGAGGAAGAAAGAGGGACGCTACGGGTCTTGGCCTGGGCCACTGGGAACGGAGCTGCTGTCCACTGAGAGGGGAAGACACAGAGGGGAGCGGGCCTGAAGGCCAGGTGAGGTGTGTGCACCGGACACGCAAAGCCTGACATGGATGTGCACACAGGGATGTCGCAAAGACAGCTGGGCACTGTCCAGGGCAGAGGTTCTGGCAAGATATAAATGTGGGAGCTGCCAGGCATCTGTGATGCTCAAAGCCACGAGAAAGAGCTGGCAAAGGAGAGAAAAGGCAAATTTTTAAAATTAGTTTCTGGTTCATGCAGAAATGTTAATTTCACCAAAAGAAAGAGAAGGTGGTGAATATATCCATTAGATGTTTACAGAAAGTCAAGTTATCACATATAAATTTAGTACAAGCTATAAGGAAATAGATGATACTTTCAGCTCTTAGTCAGGTTCCCTTGAACCTATTCTTACTAGTATTTAAAAAGTGTAGGCTGGCTGTAGTGGCTCACACCTGTAATCCCAAGAAGGATCACTTGAAGCCAGAAGTTCAAGACCAGCCTGGGCAACATAGTAAGACTACAAAAAAAAAAAAAAAAAGTAAAAACATTATGTAGCATATTGGATTGTCTTAGCTGCTAAGGTTACCTGTCTACTTTATTCAGCTTAGAATTATCCTAGACTTTGAAAAGAAAAAAAAAAAAAGAATTATGCTAAAATTATGCTTAAAAAAAAAAAAAGAATTAGCTTCTCAAAATAACCAAAGGTTTTGCAAAAATTTTTCACATTGAATCAGGGAAGATACATATAATCTATTTTAAGATAAAAGGTTGGATCTGAATATGTTATTAGGTATGATAGCCTATTTCAGAACTCCTATCAGTGTCACATTTAGTAGTTTACACCTGGCCAGGTGTGGTGGCTCATGCCTATAATCCTAGCACTCCGAGGTGGGAGGATCGCTCAAGGTTAGGAGTTCCACGGTGAGGTGGGAGGTACGCTCAAGGTCAGGAGTTCGAGACCAGGCTAAGCAAGAGCAAGACCCCATTTCTACTAAAAATAGAAAGAAATTAATTGGCCAACTAAAAATATATATATATATATATAAAATTAGCGGGCATGGTGGCGCATGCCTGTAGTCCCAGCTTCTTGGGAGGCTGAGGCAGCAGGATTGCTTGAGCCCAGGAGTTTGAGGTTGCTGTGAGCTAGGCTGACACCACAGCACTCTAGCCTGGGCAACAGAGTGAGACTCTGTCTCCAAAAAAAATGTAATAAATAGTTTACTCCCACAATCTGATTTGTTGCTGAAAATATTCCTGGTTTTGTCCATGAGCTTTGAGGGGGAACACCTTCCAGGTCACTGGGTACCTTGACCCACTTTCCTGGACACCAGGTGTGAAGCCCCAGGATTCTAGGACCTGCCCACAACCTCAGAAGGCTCTAGGCCCAGTTCCTGTTCTGCTTCCTGCCATCCTTCCCAACTAAAAAGGAGAAAGGCCATGCGTCTATAATCCTAGTACTTTGGGAGGCCAAGGTGGGAGGATCGCTTGAGGCTAGGAGTTCAAGACCAGCCTGGGCAACAGAGAGAGACCCCCAAATCTACAAAAAATTAAAAATTAGTGGTGCACACCTGTATCCTAGCTACTCAGGAGGTTGAGGCAGGAGGATCACTTGAGCCCAGGAGTTTGAGGCTGCAGTGAGCTATGATGACACCACTGCACTCCAGCCTGGGTGACAGCAAGACCCTGACTCAAAAAAAAAAAAAAAAGGAGAAACAGATCCACAAAGATGGAGAAAGTCTGAGGAAGAAGCGAAAGCTAAAGGAAAGCATAAAAAGAAAAGAGAAAACATTCCCGAGATGAGCAGAGACAAGCAGGAAGGAAGCCACAAAGAAAGGGCAAGAAGGCAGCTCTGAGGCGCCCACCGCGCACTTCAGACTCAGGTCTGCAGTCTGCAGTCTGGCACACATTAGAAAGATTGCACATTTTAAAGGTTACAGCACATCCCCCGTCCTACCCGAGTGGTGCAGAGTGTTTGAACAGACATCGTCTTAACCTTGGCTCTCCAGAGCGTGGGGGACCAGCCCGGGCTCCCTCTCTCACATCCACCCCTGAGTGCCGGGTACTGTCTGGCGCCCAGCCCTTGCCTGGCCAATTTCCACCAAAGAAACCAGCCTTCTTCCTTGTCGGAAAACCTAGAACTTCTCTGACTCTCCTCTCTCTGCCTCCTGCATCTCGTCAGCTGTCTCCACCGGTACATTCTCAGCGACATCCTATGGGTTCTTCTTCCTGTTCTCCTGCCACCCCTCCCGCAACTCGGGTCCGCCTTACCTTGCCCTGGAATACCGCAGAAGCTTCCTAGCTTCCTAACTGGTCTCTGGTGGTTCATTTGGATGAATCCTCCTAAGTGCAATTGCGATCTTGCCCCTCCTCTGTTTACAAATGCCCAGTAGCTCCCCAGAGCAGACGGAGATTGGGGTGGCAGCTCCCAGGGCTCACGTCCTTACAACAGCCTTCTCTGACACACCCACCCGTTCCCACCCCAACCCCCGCTTACGGCTGCGGATTCTGCCCAAAGACGCCTGACCCGAGGTGGACCAAGCCCCGGAGCTTACTACCCCTGACCACGGAGACTGGCTGGGGTGGGGGTGGGGGGAGGGGAGGTATCCAAGCCAAGACAGCCAGGACTCTTCCTGGGGGGCGGGGGTCAGACTGGACAGGAGAGGGAAGACGGCCTTTGCTCTAACCGCATGTGAGTGAGCCCATAGCCTCTGTGGGGACGGGGGTCTCGGAGGAGAAAGCGAGACAGGTGTGAAGTAACTGGTAGATGGACTACAAGTCCTAAAGGCACGGAATCCCACCTGCGAGCGGTTCTGTTACAAGTCCTTCTTGGTTACAAGTCCACGCATTCCCCTCTGGGACTTAGGCTAGGTTAAGTTGGCCTCTGTCATCTGCAGCTAATGAATCATGCCCAGCTCACCAAATTCAGAGTGAGCTCCTCACACGGCCTCCCCTGATGGGACCATCACCCCGCCAGTCCCTCCCTTGTCCCCTCCAGGGCTACTACAGCCACCCGAGTCGGCCCCTATTCCCAAACTCATCCTTGTGTGTTCCTGGCCTCCCACCTCTGCTCCTTCTGCTCCCCAGGTTATCCTCACTCCTCGCTCCTGGGTTTAGGCTCCACACATCCTCCAAGGCCCAGCTCAGACGTCTCCACTGTGGAATGGGTCCCAGCTGCGCCCTCAGGAGGTGGAGAATTCAGACTCTCTGTCTCCTACCTCCCCTGGGGTGTCTCCCATCTCCCCCACCCTCCACGCCCCCAGGGCCTGTTCTGGCCAGGCCAGCCTCTCTCCCAGAGTGGGAACAACTGATCAGCCCTTCATCTTCCCCCAGGCCTGGGAGGCCAAGCCCTTCCCTGGGAAATTAACAGGTTACAAGTGTGCAACATAAAGCAGCAGCAAAAAGCACGCTGAACCGAGCCCCAGCTCAGCCCCGAGTTTCACCTTCCTAGAATGCTACACAGCTGTCTGGCAATCCCTGTCTCTCTCTCTCTCTCTTTTAAGGAGAGGGAAAACCAAGGGTATCCTGAAGGTACAAGAAGAAATAAAAACAGCGGATCTGTTAGGGTAGTAGAATTATAACATTTGGGATTTTTGTGAAACAATTGTTTACATAATAATATTACAAAGAAGAAGCTGCTAAAGGCAATAGTAATGTGATAATACTTTTTTTTGCTTGCTAAGTACGTGCCTGGCACTGTGCTCAGGTTTGTCACGCTGGGGTGGACTGGGAGTTGGTTTCTGCTGCTAGGAGGGACTTCTCGTCTCCTGTTTCCTTCGGGGAACTCAGTCCCCATTCTGTACGGTCCTGATGTCTGTCAGTCCCCAAGCCTGCTCCCAGGGCAGGCATGTGATAGAGAACAGCCAGCCAGAGTTCTCCATTTCCTTCCCAGGCTTCATGGATAGGGTGCTAATCTGGGAGAATATGGAGTTGGGGCTACTAGAGCCATCTTGCCTAACTGCATGGAGGCAGCCACCAGCTGTGGGGCAGAATGAATCCATAACACAGGGAGCACCTGATTTCAGCTATGCCCCAAAAGTTCACCGTTGCATGTCCCCAATATACCATCCAATAAATACACACACACACCCCTTTGTCTTGCTGGTCTGAATTTGTTTTTGTTTTGTTTTGAAATAGAGTCTCGCTCTGTCACCTGGGCTAGAGTGCTGTGGCGTCAGCCTAGCTCACAGCAACCTCAAATTCCTGGGCTCAAGTGATTCTCTCGCCTCAGCCTTCCAAGTAGCTGGGACTAGAGGCGCGCGCCACCTCTCCTAGCTAATTTTTTCTATTTTTAGTAAAGACAGGGTCTCGCTCTTGTTCAGGCTAGTCTCGAACTCCTGAACTCAAGTGATCCTCCTGCCTCACCCTCCCAGAGTGCTAGGATTACAGGTGTGAGCCACCTCGCCCAGCCTGAATTTGGTTTCTGACTTGCAATCTAAAGAATCTTGGCCATACACACACCACAGCATCTCACTGAGCCCCCACAATGACCCCAATGTACTGCTGAATCAGAAAGGGTACGTTCTGCCAAAGGCACGCAGAGCTAAGTGGTGGTCATGGCCGGAACACAGACTGGCAGCCAGAGCCCATAGTCTCAGCTCCCCTCCTGCCTGGCTTTGCTAACTCGCAGAGCACTTGCAGTCCGGTATCTCATTTGATTCCCAAAGTCATTCTATCACGTGGACAGCATGAAAGTATTACCAATTTATAAATTAATAGTTGTTGGGAGGCCGGGCGCGGTGGCTCACGCCTGTAATCCTAGTTCTCTGGGAGGCCGAGGTGGGCGGATCGTTTGAGCTCAGGAGTTCGAGACCAGCCTGAGCAAGAGCGAGACCCCATCTCTACTATAAATAGGAAGAAATTAATTGGCCAACTAATATATATAGAAAAAATTAGCCGGGCATGGTGGCACATGCCTGTAGTCCCAGCTACTTGGGAGGCTGAGGCAGCAGGATTGCTTGAGCCCAGGAGTCTGAGGTTGCTGTGAGCTAGGCTGACACCACGGCACTCACTCTAGCTTGGGCAACAAAGTGAGACTCTGTCTCAAAAAAACAAAAAAAAAATAGTTGTTGGGAAAATATGATTGAGGAATTAATGAGATGTGGCTCATAAGACCATTATTTTATTGTATAACCCAGTATTACTATATTAAAGACAGAAACAGGAGTTTGCAGGGTTTTGCCCTGAAAAAATGTGTGGACTCAATGGTTCACTTATTAGAGGCTGCTATCATGGGAGAGCTCTCAAATCCCCGGTAGGGATGTTTTCCAGGAAGGTTTCCCAGTATCTCAAAATCTGTGAGCCTCCCTGTGTCTTGAAAAGGCAAACATGGCCCACAGGATGGGAGCCGAAGACAATAAGTGCACTTTGCCCAGAGAAGCGCCCCGGTGGTTATAAACAACCTGTTTATTAGAGGTGGGCTTCCTGCTCTCTCCTGTCTGTCTACCTTTAAGTTCACTATAACTAATCAAAGAAATATTGAGTCACTATACCTCTTTTGTTTTACCTTTGTTAATTGACAACTACTTCTTAGAACTTAGAAACTAGCCCCTAAAAGACTTTGTACCTGTTTGTTCACCTAGATAGATTAGTACGCCCTTGAGAGGACTTTTGACTCTAACCTACTACCTGTATCCCCTAGCAACTGTATTCCCTGATATGCAAATATGCTACCCTGAGGACTGGTAATTGATGTCTGTGATTATAAAAACCTGTATGAATCTAATCATTTTGCTGACAGTTGTGGAGATCTACCAAAGCCCTAAGAACCTCCTGCTGTGTTTTATCTGGTCTTTATATATATATATATAAAACTATAAACTATACCTTAGTCTCTGTGTATTCTTTTATTTCTCTCTGTTGCCTACCAATTTCTTTATCCTCTGTGGCAACCCCTATCTTAGGGACCTGGCTCCTTGGCGAGAAGTAGCTAATCTCCTTGCGGGCCTGCCTCAACTACTCTTGCCCCGCAAGTAGTATAAGCCTTAGAGGTACTAAGTGATTTTTTTTCCAAAGATACACAGCTAAACAGTAGCAGAGGCAAAATCAGAGCCCAGGTCATTTGTCTCCAAATCTAGGGTATCAAGGGCATCTTGGGCATTCCTGGGCACTAAGGAATTCAGTCAATTCAAAACAAGACTAATGCAGACTTCAAAGGGCCAAAATACATTGTTCGCTTTCACTTTCAACCTCCAACTAATATTTAGTGGAGTAGGCGAAATTTTATCAGTGAAATGTCTTCAAACACTGGGAACCATGCAGAACCTGGCTGGATATTCGGCTCCCAGATGCCATCTGAATGTTTCTTGGTGTCACTCTCTTTGACCCCATTTCCCTCTCTGTAAAAATCAGTTACCACTGAGGGATAATATTTACTTTATGAATAAACAGTGTGAAAGCCTCCTATCTTAAAACCCCAAAGAGAGTAGCTTTTACCTTTGAACTTTCTTCTACTTTGGTCAAAGTTGGATGGTATCTTAGAATGAACCCTCAATTAAGAAGGGAAGGAAAGCTAAGACGTCTTGCATGTTTACCTGTCAGACCCAGGAGACACCCCTTCACACAGATGCCTCAAAGGAGCTGGACTGTGGGTGTATCCATGACAAGACTCAGAGACCTGGATTATCATCCTGGGTCTGCCCTTGAAGAGCTGGGTGACCTTGGAGAAGTCCTCCACCTTCTTGGGCCTTCCTCCCAGCAGATGACAATGCAGTTCTGCTGGCCCATCTCAAAGAATGCTGTGATCCAATGAGAAAATTTACTCACTTGGTTAATATTTGTTAAACTATGTGCGTAGAAATGCTGTGTAAACTGTGAAGTTCTAATCAAATAAAAGCTACCATTACTTTTCAACAGAAGACATCGAACACCTTGTTCCATTGGCATTCAAGATCTCTAATGCCTTCAGTGCCCTCTGAGTTACCAGTGGAGGGAATAGCTATGTGCAAAGTCCTTAAGGTGCATGTTTGCCAGTTTTGTTTGTTTTGTTTTTTTTTTGAGACAGAGTCTCACTCTGTTGCCCGGGCTAGAGTGCCGTGGCATCAGCCTAGCTCACAGCAACCTCAAACCCCTGGGCTCAGGCGATCCTCCTGCCTCAGCCTCCCGAGTAGCTGAGACTACAGGCATGCGCCACCATGCCCGGCTAATTTTTTGTATATATTTTTAATTGGACAATTAATTTCTTTCTATTTTTTAGTAGAGATGGGGTCTCGCTCTTATTCAGGCTGGTCTCGAATTCCTGAGCTCAAACAATCCACCTGTCTCGGCTTCCCAGAGTGTCAAGATTCCAGGCATAAGCCACTGCATCTGGCCAATGTTTGCCAGTTTTTAAAAGGAAGGAAGGAACAAATATTTAGTGAGTGCCTGCTGCATGCAACTCACTGTTGGTACCTGACCCATGCTGTACTCCCCTACATGTGAGATACAGCATTAGTGTTCCACTAAGAAAGAAAAAACTCTGATGATTAAAATATGACATTCATTGATAGTAAAATTCATCCCAACTTAAGAGATTTTAACATGTGAAAAATATGCATCTTGCAATCAGTGAAACACAGAGGCACATTTTGTGAATGAATGCACACTTTCATATATATTGCATCTCATCTTACGTTTTCATCTAGCTAAAACTGTGAGCTCCCTGAGGATTGGGAGTGTGCCTGCACGTGTGTGCCAGCTTCACACAGAAGCCCTAACAGTAGGTATTTGAAAAATCCACATTAAGGAGAAGAAATAAGTATTGCATAGAGAGGATAGGGATCACAGAGCGCCTAAATCCCTTGGAATTTCCTGAGTAATGGGGGTGACATGAGTGTCTTACACAGAGTTATTGTTTAATGGGTACAGAGTTTCCTAAATCCCTTGGAATTTCCCAGGTGATAGGAGCATCTTTTTTCCTAATGAGATGACTCTCGATGGGCTCCTGGGTAGCTTCAGGGGACTGGGCGCCAGAAAGACCAAGCTGTGATTAGAAGTTTGAGACTTTCAGCCCTCCCACCACATCCTCTGGAGAGACACAAGGAGCCGGAGATTGAGTTAATAACCCATCGAGCCTATGTGATGAAACCCCCATAAAAATCTCTGTAGGGTTCAGATAGCTTCTGGGTCGGCAAATCCATGCATGTGCCATGAGGGTGACACATCCTAACTCCACAGGGACAGCAGCCCCTGTACTTGGGACCCTTCAGGACCTGACCCTAGTACTTCTTCATCTGGCTGTTCATTCGTACACTTTATAATAAACTGAGAAACGTGCAGAAAATGCTCACCTGAGTTCTGTGAGCCATCATAGCAAATTATTGAACCCAGGAAGAGGCTGTGGGAAACCCCTATTTCTAGTCAAGTCAGACAGACGTGTGGGTACCCGGGCACTCAATAGTTGGCTAGTGTCTGCAGTAGGGGCTCAGTCCCACAAGACTGCCCCTACTGTGGGGTCTGTGCTAACTCCACGTAGGTGGTGTCAGAATTGAATTGCAGAACACCCAGTTGGTATCCAGAGAGTTGGAGAACTGGCTGGTGTGGAAAAACCCTACACGTGTGAGGGTGTCATAACTGCTGTAAGTAGAAAAACAGTTTTCTTTTACCACCTCTATTATTCGGACAAGACTACATGCAAAGGAGGGGTGGGGGATGGGGTATTAGTGTTTAATGGGGACAGAGTTTCAGTTTGGGAAGATGAAAAAGCTCTGGAGATGGAGGGTGGTGATGGTGCACAACAATGTGAATGTACTTAATGCCACTAAACTGTATACTCAAAACCAGTTAAATTAGTAAATTTTATCATATGTATATTTCATCATAACTTTTTAAAAACTATAAGCAAAGGTACTGACATGTAATAAGTCTTATCAACTTTGTGTCTCTAGAATCAAACATTAAAGAGATTTATAAAATGTAAGCCAAGCACAGTGGCTCACGACTGTAATCCAAGCACTTTGGGAAGCTAAGGCAGGAGGATTGCTTGAGGGCATGAATTTAAAACCAGCCTGGGCAACATAGTGAGACCTCGTGCCTAAAAAAAAAAAAAATTAAAAAAGAGATGCATAAAAATGTAAAACAATGCCACTGTCACTACATGATTTTTGTTTGGAAAATAGTTATTTCTCATAAAACCATGCTATATATGTTAATAGGTAATATGCCTGTTATTGTTATTTTCAAATGCATTAATGCATATTATTTTAATTTCTCAGCTTTAATATCAATAGATGTAATGCATGTAAACCAAAGCTCTTTGGGGTCTTTAATTTTTTCAAACACAAAAGGGTCATGAGGTCAAAATGCTTGGCAACTGCTGGTTTAGTGGAAGAGACAAACAGCAGAGAGATGTGTCACCAGGAAATGTCAGGTGCCGTGGGCATCTGTGGATGGAAAGGGACGGCCTCCCCAGAGCTGAACCTGAAGACACATGGAACTGGGCCAGGGAGCGGGGGGTGGGGGGGTGGACTAGCAGGGCCCTTAGGAGGGAAGGAGGCTGGCCATACTCAGGCCTCATTTAAGATGGAAATGAAACACCCCAAAACACAAATCCTGTCAAACTGCATGGTGGTGAGCAAGAGAGGAATAGCACGAGAGGATCCCACAGGTCTTGAGTGCTGCCAGCAGGAGTGGGGTTTTTTTGTCATTCTGAAGTTTAGACCTCATTTAACTATTTTAAGTCTGTGGTCCAATGATTTTGTGTCTCAGTGTCCTTTTCTAAATACAGTATAACAGAGTGACAGAAATTTACACTATTGGCAACTTCATTTTTGGCAATCTATTTACTGTATAATGTACCACTTTTGTTAAAACTTAAATTGCTTATTTTTTTGTGTATTGTCATTACTTTTGATTTATTTTGTGAAAAAAGATAAACATTTTAGTAATTGTCAGAGCATTCTGTTGAAAACCATCATGTTACTTCAATTTCAGAGTAAGTGATTGATTAGTAATGTAGTGTACACTGGCAGACATTCAGAATAGTGTGATGCTTTAAACTTAAATTTAAACGAGATTATTCTTTTAAGGACTCTTATTTAAATGTGTATTTTCTGTAAAGAATAATAAAATAATAATAATTAAGGAAAAAAAAACACAATGGGAGGTTCCTAGGGGTCTGGTAGATCTCCACAACCGTCAGCAAAATGATTAGATTCATACAGGTTTTTATAATCACAGACATCAATTACCAGTCCTCAGGGTAACATATTTGCATATCAGGGAATACAGTTGCTAGGTGATACAGGTAGTAGGTTAGGGTCAAAAGTCCTCTCAAGGGCGTACTAATCTATCTAGGTGAACAAACAGGTACAAAGTCTTTTAGGAGCTAGTTTCTAAGTTCTAAGAAGTAGTTGTCAATTAACAAAGGTAAAACAAAAGAGGTATAGTGACTCAATATTTCTTTGATTAGTTATGGTGAACTTAAAGGTAGACAGACAGGAGAGAGCAGGAAGCCCACCTCTAATAAACAGGTTGTTTATAACCACCGGGGTGCTTCTCTGGGCAAAGTGCACTTATTGTCTCCGGCTCCCGTCCTGTGGGCCATGTTTGCCTTGTCTTGTCTTTCAAGACACAGGGAGGCTCACAGATTTTGAGATACTGGGAAGCCTTTCTGGAAAACATCCCTACCGGGAATTTGAGAGCTCTCCCATGATAGCAGCCTCTAATAAGTGAACCATTGAGTCCACACATTTTTTCAGGGCAAAACCCTGCAAACTCCTGTTTCTGTCTTTAATATAGTAATACTGGGTTATACAATAAAATAATGGTCTTATGAGCCACATCTCATTAATCCCTCAATCATATTTTCCCAACAGTCACTCTGGCTGCTGAGTGGAGAATGTGTTCGGAGGGGCCCTTGCGAAAGGGAGGCCGCCGGGTTCTCACGTCACGTGGAGTAGCCCAGATGAGGCTGGGAGGGGCAGAGAGGCACAGCTGAGTGCTGCTTGGGTCTTTACGATGACATAGGAATTGGCGATGGCCTTCATAAGAGACTCCTCTAGAACTGTCTCTTGCAGTCACAATAACATTGGCCAACTCTCACTGCGTGCCAGGCATGGTTCTAAGTGCTCCACACACCTTATTTTAATTCTCACAACAAACACACAAAGCACATATGATTAATGTGCCCACTTTACAGATTAGAAAACTGAGAGGCAGAGTAGTGGAGGACTTGTCTGAGGTTACACGGTGGAAAGGAACACAGGCAGGACTCAGCCTGGGCTATTTGACTCCAGTCTGCCTCTCCACAGCAGGTACTCAGTCACCATTTGCCATGGGAATGAACACGCTCAAAACCCAAAATGCCTTTTCTGTAAATCCATGAAATCAGCAAACAATACACTATCAGCATTCCTGGGTTATTTGGGGACAGTGATAATTCTCTATCTGCTGTACTTTTTCCCTCATTCAATATAACTGCAGCAAATAATTATTTACTAAGCATCGATCCGTGGCAGGCATGGTCCGAGGTGCTAAGGACACAGTAGTGAAAGAAGTGACAGAGTCTCTATTCACAGGAAGCTTCCATGCTAGCAGGGGAGACAGACAATGAGCCCAGGAACAAATATGAAGGAGCTTGTGACAGTGGGAAGTGCTCAGAAGGTAGACAGGGAATAGGGTAGGCGGTTGCTACTTTATTTTTATTTATTTTTAAAATACATTTTTTATTTTAGTTAAAGCAAGTACCTTTTATTTCTTTTTTTTTTTTAAAGAAACAGGTTCTCGCTCTGTTGCCCAGGCTGGAATGCAGTGGCACAATAATAGCTCACTGCAGCCTAGAGCTCTTTTGCCTCAGCCTCCCAAGTAGCGGAGACTCCAGGCTCGTGACACCACACCTCGCTGGCCTGCTACTCTAGATGGGGTGGTTTTAGTCCTTCAGTGCAAATGAGCTAACTAGACAAAAAGAAAATAGATGGGGCAGTTAAATGCCTTGGGTTTTTTTATTTTTCATGTTTGCTTTTAAGGACGTTCAACTGAGGAAACTTTCTCAGGTAACAGGCAGATACACAGATGTTTTTCTTTGAAACTGTCCTGACAGCAGATGCCAAGAGGCACAGGAAGGCCGATTCAGAGACTGATTGGGGTGTGCCCTGCCACGAATCAGTAATGAACTAAAACCCACCAGAATGTGCCGGACAGATGAGGACATAATTTTTTTTGGTTTGTTCGGTGTAACAAACTTCAGTGACTCTACAACTATGTACCTAAAGCATAAAAGTCTAAGACCCCTTTGGGTAGAGCTCACAGTATTTGCTTTGCTGTCCTAGTAAAATCCCAAGGTAGGAAGCCAAAGTTTTATATCAACTGAAGAAGTTGGTTGGCCTGAAGACAGCTTTGGGACGCAGCTCTGTTACCAACATCCAATCTGTTTTCAAGATGAAGGTGGGGGTGGAGTAGGGGGTGGTGGGGGCAGGGGGGCTGGGTATTTTCACATATAGTTCAAAAGTTAGAGCTATGAATTCCTTCAACATGAGCTGACCTCCCACCCTAAGGATATGAATATATGGAGATGATATTTGTGATGCTTATGTTACATATTCTTTGTGAATAATTTTATTATTATATAATATAATCATTATATACTATTGTATTCTGTTTTATGTTTGAAGAAGAATACTAAATTAAAGGAACTACACAGAGAGAGGAAATTGTTTACATAATAATTTCATGGTTATATAAAAGTAGGCTAAAGATTGTTATTATTTAACCTGGAGAAAAGATGACTCACAGATTTAATTAATAATTATCTTCAACTATTGGAAAATTTACCATGGAAGTTAAAGGGAAATTGTCCTCCATTTCCAAAAGCAACAAGAAGTACTATTCTAAATTTAATAGGGTTTAGGTTGGAACTTCTGAAGAATAAATGTAATGAGATCAAGAAAGAATGTAAAATCTATTTCTATCTAGCCCTTTATCAATCAACAAATTAGTATGCGTTTCTAAGTGATGAGTCTTCTCACTAAATGGGTCACATCCCGAAGTTTCTTTCCGCCCTACTTACTTTGATGAACTTTATTTATTTATTTATTTGAGACAGAGTCTCGCTTTGTTGCCCAGGCTAGAGTGAGTGCCGTGGCGTCAGCCTACTCACAGCAACCTCAAACTCCTGGGCTCAAGCGATCCTCCTGCCTCAGCCTCCCGAGTAGCTGGGACTACAGGCATGCGCCACCATGCCCGGCTAATTTTTTCTATATATATTAGTTGGCCAATTAATTTCTTTCTATTTCTAGTAGAGACGGGGGTCTCGCTCTTGCTCAGGCTGGTTTCGAACTCCTGACCTCGAGCAATCCGCCCGACTCGGCCTCCCAGAGTGCTGGGATTACAGGTGTGAGCCACCGCGCCCGGCCGTTTGATGAACTCTAATCTGTCAACATGGACATACTCCTAGAATAACCAGCAATGCCCTTGGTTGCATCATCCAAAAGAAGACAAACCGACCCATCCTGATCCCTGCCATTCCCGAACTTGGTTCTCAGAGTTGACCCCGAGGGTCTTCCAGGTGGTATAAGAAGCAGACGTTCCAAAGAATCAAGTCGCAAATGAGACTGATTTGTAAAAACCACTGTGCGTCCTGTGCAGGTGGAAGGCCCATGTCCAAGCGCCAGGTCTGGCGTTTCCGTGGCCAAGCAAACTTGGCTCCCCGAGACTTTCCAAGGCGGCCAGGGGAGGCGTCGCTTGGAGTCTTGCCCCCCAAGCGGCCCCTGAACCACGCGTTAGGAAGACCCCACCGAAGGGTCCCCTCCACTTTCGCCACGGGGCGGAGGCGACCTTGGTCTTCGGATTAAGGGCGGGCGGGCGGCGGGCAGGACGCGCGGCAGGCGGCGCGGCGCTCCGGGCGAGGTCCCCGCTCTGCGCGCGGCAGCCGGGCGCCGTCGGGGCGGCGGCGGGCAGGGGGCGCCCTGGTCCTGACCCGCGCCCGAGGTCCCCGCGCCGGCGCCGCTCTCGGGGGTCTCCTCGGCTCCCCCCAGAGCTGGGGTGCGGGCAGACGCCGCCCCTCGCGGGAAGCTCGCGTTCCCCGAAATACCCTGGGCGGGGGCGCGGGGGACATGACCTCGGCCGGACCGTCTCTGCGCAAGTGTCCCCGACCTCGCCGCGCCGGGCTGGCCCGCCGGCTGTAGACATTACTGCCCGGAGAGCCCCCGGCTCCTCTTCCTCCGTGTCTGGGCGACACCCCCAGCCAGCCGGGCAGAGCAAGACCGCGGGGGGCGCCCCGGCCTCGGGGTGACACAGCCGGGCCGGGCAGGGAGAAAGGCGAGACGCCCCCGCAGCGCCCAGACAACTGGCAGCGTGGGACTACTTTCTTCACGACATTCCTAACAATCTGGGGGCGGCCGGGAGACCCGCCTCCCGCCAGGGGCTACGCAGCTTTCCTGCTTCTAGGGTGAGGTCGGGCGGAGACGGACGCACGAAGCCTCAGGGTAGCAAAATGCTGTTTATTTGGGCATCGGGGTGCAGAGGGGCCGAGACCCCAGGAAGGGGAGAGCGGTGGGTTTGCTGGGAGGTTTGGATGGAAGTTTGGGGAGGGTGAATTTTTCTAACACTCACTGGTGTCACCACAACTCCCTGCTGTCAGAGTTGGATTTACAACCTCCAGACTCTCCAGGCTCCTGGGGCTACTGTTTCCCAAGTCTTATGATTAGCTAAGTTTTCCATTAACGCGTTCAGTCCTGTACAGACTTTCTGGGTTCTCGCCCTGAGCCAACCCTTTTCTCACCCACTCAGTTCCCGCGGAGTCCCGTGCAAGCGTGCCCGCTGCGCCCCCACCCTGGTCCCAGGGGCGCACCCTCCACTACCCGCTCCCGTTAGCCCCATCCCGCCTGCCCCCGCGCCACCGCCACCGGCGCACCTGGAGACAGATTATTGGGGCTGTGTTATGGACGTGACACCGAAAGCTCAAGAAAAAAGGAAACAATAGGTAAATTAGACTTCATGGAAATTAAGAACTTTTGGGCATCAAAGAATACTAGACAGCCTACTGAACAGGAGAAAACATTTGCAATTTATACATCTGATAAGGGATTAATACCCAGAATATAAAAAGAACTCTTAAAACTCAACAAAAAAGCCAAACAACCCAATTTTTAAATGGTCAAAGGACTTGACATACACAAATGGCCAATCAGCATATGAAAAGGTGCTCAACAGCTTTAGTCATTCCAGAAATGAAAGGCTATACTACTCTACATCTAATAGGATGGCTATAACTGAAACTGCCCTTCAATAATGGGTGCAAGGCAAGAGAACTGTGGAAAGGGCCTAGCTAAAAATAATGATAATAATTAGCAACTGCCCTGCTGTAATTAGCACTTGGGAGAGACACACAGCTGGTGGTCATAAAGATTCTTGACTTTCTCCATAGATAATATCACCTTTTTTTTTTTGAGACGGAGTCTCACTTTGTTGCCCAGGCTAGAGTGAGTGCCATGGCGTCAGCCTAGTTCACAGCAACCTCAAACTCCTGGGCTCAAGGGATCCTCCTGCCTCAGCCTCCCAAGTAGCTGGAACTACAGGCATGCGCCACCATGCCCGGCTAATTTTTTCTATATATATTAGTTGGCCAATTAATTTCTATCTATTTATAGTAGAGACGGGGTCTCACTCTTGCTCAGGCTGGTTTCGAACTCCTGACCTCCTGACCTCGAGCAATCCGCCCGCCTCTGCCTCCCAGAGTGCTAGGATTACAGGCATGAGCCACTGCGCCCGGCCAACATCACCTTTTTGAAACCTAAAGGTAGTTTTTCAGATATCTTCCAGGCCCCGCATTCCAGTGGACTGGTTGACCCACCCAGTGGACCAGCAGCCCATACCAAGAGACCGACTCAACTGGAACTGTTACTCCAGGGACTGAAACAACACAAGAAGATGATTTCAACATTTCTATCATTTTGCCCTACTTGACAAACCTAATTGCCTAATCCTTTGCCTACCAAACTATCCTTAAAAAAACCTGTCTCCCAAATTCTCAGGGAGGTGGATTTGAGAAATTTCTCCTATCTCCCTGCTTAGCGCTCTTCAGAATAAAGACTTTTTCTCTGCCTTATAAACCCTGCTGACTCAGAGCATTGGCTTCCTCTTGGGCAGCGGGCATATGAACCTGGTTGGGCATCAACATAATCAAAAATATGAAAAATAAGCATTGTTGGGGCTGTGGAGAAATTGGAACCTTTGGGCATTGCTGGTAGGAAGGTAAAACAGTGCAGCCACTGCAGACAACAGTTTGGTAGTTTCTCAAAAGGTTAAATACAGAACTATCGTACAATCCAGCAATTTTGTACTCCTAGGTGTGAACTAAAATAAAATCTTAAGACTCCTGGCCCACTGCTGACTGAATGGACCCCCTCCTGTCCAAGGGGATACCCTAAAACTGAATTACCTGCCAGGAGGAGGGAGATCAGAAGTGCCTCATCAGGCCCCTTACCTTCTTGGGGACATCTTTTGTAACCCATTAACAGGCCTAGGGGTATGCAAGACAAATCTGCAGGCCCTCAATTTACACAAAAAATATATATGCCCTGACTTGTCTCCTCCTTATCTAAAATATTCTATTCTTTTCCATTGACATAGGTATACATCCAAAAGAATGGAAAGCAGGGATTCGAACAGGCACTTACCAGTGTTCATAGCAGAAGTATTCACAATACCCAAAGGGTGGAAACAACCTGTGTCCATCAACAGATGAATGGACAAAGAAAATGTGGTCTATTCATGCCATGGGATATTATTCAGCCTTAAAAAGGAGTGAAATTTTGATATACAACATGAATGGACCTTGAATACACATTAAGGGAATTAAGCCAGACACAAAAGGACAAACTGCATGATTCCTGTAATGTCCTTAGGGTCGGCAAATGTATAGGTACAGAAAGGAGATTTAAGGTTACCAGGGGCTAGAGGGTGGGGTAATGAGGAGTAAATGTTTATAACAGGGACAAAGTTTTTATTGAGGATGATAAGGAAGGTTTGGAATAGATAGTGATAATGGTTACACAGCATTACATTTGTCAACAGAAAAGAAGCCAAACTCCAGAAAATACATAAAAGAGGTTTATTCTGAGCCAAATTTGAGGACCATGACCTGGAGCCACACTCAAGAACTTTTGAGCAAGTGGACTTGCTGTGGTTGGGTTACCATTTGGTTTCATACATTTCAGGGAGGCAGGGGTTACAGGTAAGTCATAAATCAATGCATAGAAGCCATACATTGGTTTGTCCCCCAAAAGTGGGCCATCTCAAGGGGAGGAGGGACTTATAGGATATAGGTGGGTTTAAAGACTCTTTGACTTGTAATTGGTTAAAGACATGAAGCTTTTGTCTAAAGGCTGGGAGTGTTTTAAAAGAAGTCAGTTAATCAGAGACAAGCCACTGGACATATCTGTTCTGTAAATGTTAACTGAAGACCTGCAGGTTTGTCTTGCATATCCTTAGGTCTATTAATGAATTACAAAGGATGTCTCCAAGAAGAGAGGAGGGGTGATGAGGCATGTCTGACCTCCCTCCTCCTGGCAGACAATTTAGTTTTAGGGTATCCTCTTAGCCAGGAAGGGGGGGTCCATTTAGTCAGCCAAATGGGGGGGTGGGGGAAGCCTTAAGATTTTATTTTAGTTCACAATTCCCCCCTTTTGGCCAAGATCTTATTTTGTCCCATCAGCTGCCAGGGTGGTGTGGCTGCCTGCCCCGGATCTATCCAGGCCCTTGGTGGGACCCTTATGGCCAAGAGGACTGAATAGCCAAAAGGGCTTACAGCCAATTAAATGTTTTAAGCCAGATGGGACTAGAGGTAGGCACTCAACAACCCTTTAAAACCTTCTAGGCAGGCCAGGCGTGGTGGCTCAAGCCTGTAATCCTAGCTCTCTGGGAGGCCGAGGTGGGCAGATCATTTGAGCTCAGGAGTTCGAGACCAGCCTGAGCAAGAGCGAGACCCCATCTCTACTATAAATAGAAAGAAATTAATTGGCCAACTAATATATATATAGAAAAAATTAGCCGGGCATGGTGGCACATGCCTGTAGTCCCAGCTACTTGGGAGGCTGAGGCAGAAGGATTGCTTGAGCCCAGGAGTTTGAGGTTGCTGTGAGCTAGGCTGATGCCACGGCACTCACTCTAGCCTGGGCAATAAAGTGAGACTCTGTCTCAAAAAAAAAAAAAAAAAACCTTCTAGGCAACCTTAGAATAAAAACCAAAATGTCAAAGGCAAGGCTACAAAATTAATTTATCTATAAGTGTTGAGCTACTGTATTCTTGGGTTTAGTGGTAGACTTGTAGCAAACATAAGCATTGTTAACCATTCAAGCTAAGGAATTTAGAGACTTTTATTGTGTCACAATATTTAGTATCTGTAATAATTTATAGTAAGGTAGCTGATAAATTACTTGTTATATCTCCTTTTGTATAACCCCATAACTGAGAACAATTATGCTCTAAGGAAGCTCTAAGTCTATGGGAAGCAGGAAATGTTTATGATTTGGATGAATATCTGTACCACATGGCCCAAAAAGACAAAGCTTCTCAGTATTTGTTTAGGCTTATGTGTGTCCCTCCTTGATCTAGAAGTTCTAAACTAATTACATCCCTCGGAAATGGGCCCTTACAATCTCACACGTCCCCTCTTCCTCGATAGTCCCTGGGCATAAAGTGAAGATGCATGCAGTCCCAGCAACAGGGGACTCAATAGTTTTATTTTTTATCTTATTTTTGTTTTTTTTTTT